>JADDOH010021636.1:0-12911 GCA_016648135.1 Agrypnia vestita | reverse complement strand
AAACCCATAAAAATTAAACGCCCTTTCGGAGCGCGAGTGCCATTGTCGATGGTGTTCCTACAGTACGGCCACTCTATGATGGCATTTTTGACGTTTAGACTTGCATGAAGTTTCGTAATTAATGACAGCTAAACATTGGAGGACAAATGCTATACTTTATTGCGCGAACTCCAGAGTAGTGATGTCCATCAAAATTAAATATGGAATGAACGAAATGATTCAAAATGTTATAGGATATTGATTGCCTGTATAATATGCGTAGAATACGCAGAATAAGTATCCAAAATAACACAACAAATCTGACAGATCGATTGTGTCCTCTAAATATGATCTTTTTCTATGGCTTTATTAGAGGGCAAAGAAAACGGCTACAAAACAATAATAGACGGATCAGACCGGGTGATGTTTTGTTGTCTCTTTTTCTCTCATGTGTCGCCATATTGTTTGAACTGATTAAGCTCTATTTTACCACGTATAAAGGTTTGGTAAAATGCTTTATTATCCCTCTATATATTGTAGATACTCTAAGGTTTTGACAGTTTTGTTTTAACGTTGTTACAGAACGAACGAATGTGTGCACGCTGTGATTACGATATTGTTTTTTACCTGGCTTTAGATTTCGGACATTGATGCTTTTATATTTTGACCCCTGCTCGTTAATTTGGACTTTGTGAAATGTGTTTTATCATTCTTCTATAACCTTTTTTATGTACAAAGACTTTCTCAACTCACACCGTGCGACGAACTTTTTTTTTTTCGACTGAATTTTTTCGTTAATGATTTTAAGTGTCTCACAACACTATTATGATCTGTCAAAAATGCCATCTTACGATGGCTCGAGTATAACACATTTATGCCGGTGTGGAGCGCTGTTTGGTTTAACCAACTCGTAAACTTCAAGTGTCACTTTTATTGTGCGTGTAAGTTTGTTCACGAATGTGACCCGACTCAAAACATTTTGATGTACAAAATATGCATGAGATGAATAATAATTAAGGTGCATAAGTATGTTGAGAGCGCGTGTTGAACACGTGAATTTATGTTGAAATAACGTTTTACAATAATTTAATTTAAGAATATATTAATGTATATTTTAAATGGACGTACAAATTTTTAATATTTTCAAATTTGCCATTGTTCACTCTCTGCTCATATATTTATTTATTTATTTAATGTTTATGGAAGACCAACAGCACAAAAAAAAAGCATAGAAAAGATTGATACAATATAGATGGCCAATTACAGGTCTCCACGTTTAGAAATATGTCAGTAATGATAAATATTGATGATATACTAAGGCATATTAATTATATAGAAAGAAAGAATAAAAAATTTAAACAAACAGAAATATGTCAGTAATGATAAATATTTATGATATACTAAGGCATATTAATTATATAGAAAGAAAGAATAAAAAATTTAAAGAAAAGAAAAAGAAACTTAATTATTATGGGAAAAAAAATTCAGCACTCAAAATTTTTCTTAATCTTGTGTGGCTGCACTCGAACAGATCAATATCCAATAATCATCATATATGGCGTTATCGGATGGGGAGGTTCTTATAAAAAAATCTAAACTCAGTAAAAATATCACAAAGGATCGTTGAAAGTAATATTGAAAAAAAAAACTACCTCTTCAACAAAAAATCTTTTTAAAATGTTTCCAGTACCAAACGTGGATGATATTCTCAATCAAGTTTCCATATTGATAAAATGCAAAGAAAAAACCTTATAGAACACCAGAATTACTTCAAGCTTATGAGAAATGGAAACCAATTCATAAAGCCTAAATTTAAAACAACCCACTATATTTATAAAGCCATTAACTACTACAATAATTTACCTATCGAGATACGCTGCATCAGTTAACTCTCAGAGCAAATTAAAAAAAATTAAAACCTTCCTTAAAAACCAAACAGAAATTCATAAATCATTTATACCAATAGCTTTTTTCAAAATACTTCAACATTTCATTATCAAATTACCTTTCTTACCGTATTATTAAATGACTCGCATAAAATGTACCTACATACTATATACAGGGTTATTTGTAAAACATTAATAACCTCGCAGGACTATATTCCTGCCTTGATTGTGAGTCGAAAATGTTCAAGCTATTATGACCTAATATCAATAGTTAAGGAGATATGCGACATCAAATTTTGCATTTTTTTTCAATATTTCTGACTTATTTTTTGTACAACATTGGACTATCATTACAGTAACTTATATCGAATACGAAAAATTCATTCCCTTTAATACAAGTCAAATAAAAAAATAAAAACCTTCGAATTCTAATTGGAAAACATTCCATTCCAATATCTCCATAACTATTGATATTAGGTCATAATAGCTTAAACATTTTCGACTCATAATCAAGGCAGGAATATAGTCCTGCGAGGTTATTAATGTTTTACAAATAACCCTGTATAAAATAATAACTGAGGCTATCTCATCAGACTCCAGAGTTTCTCGACACTGATGAGGTCTACATGACTACAAATAATTTTTAAAAAATGCCAATTTGATATGTAAATATATAAGATTTGTGTTTGTACCATATACTAAATTAATATATAAAAAATTAGATTTTTTTTATTCAAGTGATTGATATTTTCATCATATTTTTTTGCCAAAGAAAAGCCCACTTTTATTAGCAAGTATTTCAGGTACCGGCTTTTCAGTAGATTTTTTTTTGTTAACAGGGTAACCCTCTTCTCTATAGTCTCTTTTTGAAGAGGTAGATACATCTCCGGCTGTTTAAATTGGTTTTAAATTACCTACGGACTTTAAACGAAGTTACGGATGAAGAGACAGACAGACGGACGGCCAGACAACGAAATAATTATGTTTGATATGTCAGTAATTCGCTTTTGCTTAAGGCATGTTCACACTGCTGTCCAGTTTACTATGGCATGTACAATAAAAAACAACAACCCCTGATATTTTAAGGGGGGGGGGTAAAGTTTTTAACTTTTTTTTTTGCATTTTATTTTTAATTTTTTAAATGAATGTATAACATCGCAAGAATATTGTGTCAAAATTTCAAGTCAATCGGAGCAAAATTGACGAAATAATGAACATTTGAGCGATACTCAGACTGATTTTCCATACCTGCTCGGGCAGCTAAGAGACGCGCTCACCTGAGGATTACCGGACGTGCTATCGTATTGGAAGAGTTTTGCGTAGACAAGGACAAAATGATGCTGATGATGAAAGCTCTTTGCTGTGTGAACATGGCATCGACGATTATGTGTAAGTATAAAATAAGTTTTGAGTTTTATTTTGAATTTTACAGTGTGCAAAACTTTAAAGCGTTTTCCCCACATCTCACGTTTTCAAAGTCGGTGTCCATCATAACTTCAAAACTACTGCACCGATCCTTTTGAAATTTTGAACACTATTTCTGTACATAATTTACGAGGTAACGCTGGAGACATTTTTTCAAATATGTTATTAATTTTTATTTTTTAATAACAAATTAGTCGATATTTTTCGCAAAAAAACGTGTTTTCCCTTCAAAGTGTTCCAAAAAATTGAAAAGTTGAAATTTCAAAAAACCCTCCCAGCGTTACCTGGGAAAACCTATTATCTAACGAATGTACTTTAATTTTTTGATTTCATATGGTCTAGCACCAAGTTATGATGGACACCGCAATTCTACTTTTTTCCGAGACACGTCCGAATAATTGCTGCCATTGCCGTATTTTTTAATATTTCGTCTTGAAAATTTTACACAATGTTCTTCAAATGTCATACTTGAATGTAATATTGGTTTTAATAAAGAGATTTTAACTGTGTCGTCACAAAAAATTCACAAAAACATGCCTTTTTTTGTACGAATTAACCTTACCCCCCCTTAATAAGCCGACAGACGGTCCTGTTGTCTCGCGTCGCGCCAAACTTTAAACAATCAAAACGGTCGAGATTAAACAAAATATTTAACTTAATATCTCTCGCTTAAGGCCGCGCCCGACTAGAATTACGGCAAACTTTGTAAAATATCAAAATCCCTGGCGCGCGAAACATTTTATTGCCGGGAGCCGAGTCGGGAACAGAAACAGCGCCAGATGCTAATCCCGCCATCACTCGCAGCCGATGCATTAACCTCGGCTAATGCTATGCGAGGAAAGGGACGACTTCGGGTCAGAAGGGCGAAGGCTCCACACAACACGTCGCTCGTAAAGGTTGAAGCATACCACTAAAAGGCGACGCGACGCCACGCCACGCCACGCACGTCAGCACTTATCAATCTATGTATTTAATTTTTTATTATTATTGTATTTATTTATTAATTAACGCCCTATAGGGCTTTTACAATGGATAGTTGCAAAAAAAAAAACGAGCGCAAACCGATGCCATATACACAGACTACAGTAAAGCATTTGACAAAGTCGATCATGACATTTTAGCTGATAAACTGATAAAAATAGGAATCCACGGTGACCTACTAAGGTGGCCTATTTCCTACATTACCAACAGAAACCAAGCAGTTGTCATCGGCGGTCTTAAATCTGACTGGGCTCGCATCTCCTCTGGAGTCCCTCAAGGGAGTTTACTGGGTCCATTACTGTTCATAATCTATATAAATGACATACAAAACTGCTTTCATTTCGCTAATTTCCTACTTTATGCGGATGATATGAAGATTTTCGCAAAAGTGAACTTCCTAGACGATTGCCGAAAAATTCAAGAAGATCTTAACCGCGTTTCTGCCTACTGTCATATAAACAAACTTCTTCTTAACGCAAAAAAATGCTTTCAAATGACATTTTCCAGGAAAACCAATAACATTCAGTTTGCCTACTCAATAAACAACGCTCAACTAGAAAACAAATGCGAATTAAAAGACCTCGGAATAATTCTCGACAGTAAACTTATTTTTAAAGCGCACTTTGACCATATTATCTCCAAAGCCTACAGTATGCTGGGATTCATACTTCGAACCTACAAACAATTCAAAAATCCTCACTCATTAAAAATTTTATATTATTCCTACGTTCGCAGTCACTTGGAGTATGCATCTCAGGTCTGGAATCCACAACAGACAACATACATTGCGAGAATAGAACAAATTCAGAACAGGTTTTTGCGTCGCCTCAATGGTAAATCCGGCATGTATTTGGACTCATATATGGAAGCAATGGATTTCTATAACATGAGAACCCTGGAACATAGAAGAGCACGAGCTGATCAAATACTACTCTTCAAGTTACTTCAGGGACATATTGACTGTCCCAGCCAATTGGAGCTGGTTTCTCTCCACGCTTCATCAAGGCGAACCCGACAGTCCGTGCTCTTCCATGTACCCATAAGCAGAACCTCTTATGCACAGAACTCATTCATCCAGCGAACATGCAAAGCATACAATGACCACTTCAATGACATTGATATATTTAATAACAACATCTCAGCTCTTAAAAATCGTATCACATCACAGCTCATCACTCTTTACACATACCCCCATATCTGTATACAACGTCACACACAGAATACATACGCACTCCACTCAGCCACAATCCCATACACCTCACTCCACTTCCCCCTCTAACTCCCACTCCTATCCCTTTATTTAATATATGTTCTCTTTATTGCTTGACTTAACATTTTATGCCGTGGATCTCTATAATTGGTCTACGAATTACCCAATACGTTATGTATTATTATAATAAATTGTATACTGTTGAGATTCCCAAAATAAAAAAATAAAAAATAAATAAAAAAAAGTGTACATTAACAGAATATATAGTTTAAAGAAAAAAATAATAACATGTAAACATAATAATGACATAAAGTTGAAAGAAAATACTTAAAATACAGATACAAATATATAAAGATAAATATGGTATAAAGTAAAAAGCAAGTATATAAAAAGCAGAAACATAAGAAAAACATAATAGAAATTCAAAAACAAAAAAAGTTATAATCTAGAGTGAAAAGATATAGCACTATAACACAAGCTTTGAAAGTCATAATATAATAAAAAATATATATACATACAAATACAAATCAATTATTTTAGTCCAATTCGACAAATACTAGTAATCTTTCAACACATCTTTTAATGTATCGTCGCTGTATATATAATTAAGCCTATGTGCCGTTTTAGTACATTCTGAGATAAACGAATGAAACTGATTTAAAAAATAATTGCACAGACTAGATTTATAAAAAATATTTTAAATAATTACTAGGCAGACTTGCCAGATGAACGGCAATGTTTTTTTTAGTATATCTCTATTATTTGTATGAAAAATTGACAAATTGATTCATTCATCTGCGAATGTATTAAACGGCACATTGGCTTAATTATGTATACAGCGACGATATGTTTGAACAATATACAGTTATTGGCAAAGACGTCGTTACTCGTACTGTTTGCTAGTCTAGGAAGCCTTTGCAGTGGGGAATACAGATACAAATAAACAACATATGTGATGAAACGCAACCCCACGGCCACACTTCCGTCCTTCGCGCAGCAATGATACTAGCAAAGCGTGTTGTAGCATCACGTGGCGTGTTATATATGTGCACGATTCGCATCAAGTGTCGACACGTCACGTCGCGTCGCGTTTTAGTAGTATGCTTCAACCTTAAATCTTCGGCAGCGTCCGCGACCGCGACCGCGCCGTTCTCACACCCCGCTGTCGAACGATTTTGGAGGGAAAGCGCTGATACCGAGGCTCTGACGGACGCGACCAGCTGTAGGCGGGAAGAATGGTGATTGGAGAGAATGGCGAGTCCTTTGTGTGAAGTTAATTCTAAAGAAAATTAATGATTTCCGCAATAAAATACGACTCCCGGTCTCTTCGCTTCCGATCCTTATTTTTGGAGACGCTGAAGATATTTTATAAAAGAATCTTGATTTTTAAAGATTCTTAATGTCATGTTGTCAAGAGACTGCACAAAAAGAAAGAATTAAACGTAATCGCAGATTTTACAGCACTCTGGACGTTTCACAGTAAATTAGAAATTACTGGAAAGGTTTAGAAGTCGGTCGATCGTATCCGAAATTTCGAAATAACATTCTCTAATTGAAGCAAGACATAATCGCCGCATGCGACAGCTGTTGTTTTGACCGAAGCGAAACCAAAAGCAAGACAAAAAGCGATACGGTGCGCGTTAATCAACCAGCGAAATGAATTACGAGAGTGCCTACCGGGCGTCTGAGATGTTTTCTATAGCGAAATGTTTTCTATGCCAAAAAACGACAAATAAAGTGTGTTTAATAAACTTGTGAATATTCTAGAAGTTCATCTATAGTGATAATTAATCTGAAATTACATAATACTGCTTCAGTTAAGTTGATGATCAGTAGCTTTCTTTTGTGTTAAATAAAACATTAATGATATTTTTAAGTGTTTCATTTGCCTCTATTCGCTGTAATTCCGTGAGAAAATCGTAATAGGAAAATACAATTTCAATTAATTTCGGACTTTAAATCGAAATTCAAAAATTAAATTTTATATCAATTGACAATATGATCATTGATGCGACAGTGAAAAAAACCTCTTTGTGTGATTTTGTACCTTTGTACTTTCTAGTCTTATTATAGTATGGATATGAGCGTCTGAAAGGATTTTAACACGACGCGCGCACATATGTAGACTAAAATATAATGGATAATTTAAAAATGATAATATTTTATACAAAAATATTTAGATGACCAAATGTTATACATCGTGCGTAAAATTTATGGACATGTCATGCCTGTTTTTGTGCTAAACTAATAATTTGAAACTAGAATATAAAACAAGCCTTCAACCAAAAAAAAACAATTTTTGAAACACATATAAGCATAAACAATTCATATAAAACCTATATAAAATGTATACTCTTGAAAGAAAGAAATAAATTGAAAATAATAATTTTCAAGCTTTTTCTAGTGTATATGTTAAATAATTCGAAAGAAAATCTTTATACCTCTGTGAGATTTTATAATTTATCCTAATTAAAAAAGAATGGGATCCTAGGTGTTCCTTATATTTTTCCCTGTACTCATGTTTTAATTTTTAAGAACGCATAATAAAATTCATATTATAATTTCAGTAAGAATTTTGAAGATGAATTACAAATAATTTATTAACAGGCAGCATTTCATTGTACAAAGTTAATCTTTCATTAGTAATATTAATTGAAAAGTTAAAATAACGGCGGAATATTTTGAATTAATTAATTAATTCGCCTGAATTCGCTTTGACTTACCGAACTGAATAAAATTATATTGACACATATGTAGCTTCATCAATGAAATTTTTAGTGAAAATAATAGTTATCTGTGGTTAGTTTATTTATTTTTTGAACTTGAACTTTTGAAGGCATCGTTCGACATAAGTGAGGATTGTGATCTTCATGAATTTCCACCCTTTTGACTATACTCCGCTGATCTCAAGCCTGTCACAATAGTAGGCACAGAAAATCTCATTTAAATGATAAGCAATCGTATGAAAAATACGTTATTTAAAATTCAGAGAAGTAAATACATATTTTCAAATAATAATAATAATAAATAAAATAAACAATAGTAAGTAGAAAACACATTTAAAATAAAGAATTTTGATTAATATTCCTATCACAGTTAGGTATTATTATATTATTTAGATTTTAATATATCATTCTGTATTCTATCAGAAAAATATTAAATTTCACATTTTTGTATAATAATTATTTTGTTCCTTTGACAATTTGGTTGAATTTTATTTAAATTATTACAAAAGAGTGACAATCAAACCCTGATTACAGTTACAGTAGGTACAATTAAGCCTCTAACATGGTTGTAACCTATTCTGGGGGTAATTTCGTGGTTTACTATGCCGCGCGTATTCAGCCCGTGCGCCCAAGTCTCGGAACAATTAGGGGTAATGTCTCAGAAAAGTGCGCACTTGGGATGCTGAGCGGTCGCGGAAGTTGAAATTGGACCAGTTTGGTCGGCCGGGGTCGCGACGCGGGCGACATCTCCCATCAGCGCAATATGCTTGGAACTTCCAAAGAAAATTATTATAAGAGAGACTGACACGTCTCCAGGTAACTTTCTCTCCCTCTAGTGCTCGTGATTTATTACCAGGTGCGGATTGGGACGTTGACAGCAGGGCCGTGGAGAAGTTTAAAACTGTACCAACTCCGACGTGACCTTATGCCTATAGGGCTTTTTTTTTTACTTTTTAACATGCGATTCATGTTTTAACCAACCCTTATAAAGGCCGAGTAGAAGGGTTCATTAGATGAAAATGTTACCGAGGTGTTCATTAAAGCAATAATGCAGGCAGAGAGGATGGAGCGCCACACTCTTCTGCTCTGACATACAAATCTCGATTGTTGAAAGCTAGTGAAAGAACCATACTTCAGTATCTGATTATTCTGGTCATGCCACGTTTTCCACAGTCTTTTATCTTTCTGACGCCGTCGATACATGAGCCATACAAACGAATTATACAAACTGTTTCTGATATAATAAAAATATGTAAAGAGAAAAATCTAAACCAAAACCTGGAATACTATAAACTAATGAGAAATGGTAACCAAATAATTACACTAAAAATTCAAACAAAGCAAATGAAAACCATTACATTTACAAAGCAAAAAAATTCATATTATATGTATTCTGACTATCATTATTAACATCTACATATATTAAATAATTCACACGCTAATATTATTTACAGTATAAGAACTGAGCCTCCCTCGTCAGACACAAGAGTTCTCTTCACTGACGAGGTCTATATGAATAAAGAAGCTAAAAAAAAATGTCAACAAAAAATGTAACTTGTTAGTTACAATATAAGAATGTAATGTATACCGTACATTAAATAAATGAAAAAAAATCTTTCTTAACATTCTTTCCTCACTCATTCGTTCAACATGCCCAAACAGCTATGCTATGACCATTTTTACATTCTTTGCCACACATATGTGTAAGTGATATAATTTCCACTGTATTTAAAGCAATAATCAAGAAAAATAAGTACCATTTCTTTATGCATGCAATTCTATTTATTTAAAAATAAATTTAAAATTTTTTCCCGTGACCATCGCCCAGTACACTATATATCTATGTGTTTTTGTAATGTGTTTCGTTATAGCAGTAAATAATAAAAAAATCTGTGTTTGATTATAAACGTATAATATTTGGCGGCCCTCGTAGCCCAGTGGGTATGACACTGGCTTCTCACACCGACGGTTCCGGTTTCGATTTCCGGTGAGGTCACAATTATTCTATAAAATAAAAATATTATTATATAAAATAATAAATTAAAATATAAATAACACTACGTTAAATTGATTCCGTGGAAACTGCACACATAAGACAGATGCATAAAGTCAGCTCATTATTCCGTTACCGTGAGTTTTTATTTTTTTAGGGGCGTAACCTAACCTAACCTTGAAATATATAATTAACTAACTAACTAACCATCACGCCGTTTCCCGCAGGGGTAGATAGAGAGGATTGAACGCCACACTCTTCTATCCTGGCACACCACTTTTGCTTCGGCCACATTCATACATCTTCTCATACAAGTTCTACGGTTGTTGCGGCTTTTAACAGGGCCATCCTCAAACACTTGTTGTATCTGATCATGCCAGGTCTTTCGCGGACGCCCTCTATTTCTGTTGCCTTCAACACTCGCATCATATATTTTCTTAACCATCTTTCCTCATTCATACGTTCCACATGACCAAACCATCTCAGCACTCCTTTCTTTATTCTATCTACCACACTACAGCCAGCATTGCATTTACGTCTAATTTGTTCATTCTTTACTCTATTGACCTAAGATTTTTATTATAATATATTCCTACACCATTGTTTGCAATTGTCTACGTGAGGACTTGTTATGTGTGCAATTATCTGGACGCCATTAAATGTCTGTCTCGTCATAATAAACAGATGCGGTCAACAGTCCTGAAAATTGTCAAACATGTTTTCATCTCTGTACTCCCTTATGATCAACGTTCCCTCTAACTTTTCTATTGTGTGTGCGAACTACAAACTCACCTGAGCAGTAAATTTTATATAAAAAGAAATATATGTGCTCAAATATGCTTCATTTTTTGCACCTAGAAATTATTATGCCGCGTTATAAAATATAGACCTAATTAGGAGGTAATTATCTATAAGTTACTTGCACAATATTCTTAGCCGGTTTTTTGTGCTTCATCCCATTACAATCCAATAGATCAATAAGTAATGAAATGATGGTAGATTTTCGGTTTATTAAGGCAAACCTAAAATCTAGTTTCGCATATTAATTTCTGTGTATGTAATATATATACAAGATGTTCCGTATCTTGACGTCAAGCCGATATCGGGTGATTGGCCAAGTCATAATAGTTATCAAAAAAATATTAAAAAAAATAAAAAACAGTCAGTTAAAGCTGGGCAAAATATTGATTTTGAATACTTGGTTTGGTCAAAAAGTGACATTTTCTTCCAAGCTGGAGAAGTTCGCTTTGAATTTTGGACAAAAGTTTACAGAAGCATTATTCAGGATTACATAATAATAAAAAAATGAAGAAAAATAAAGATTTGGAACAACAGGAGTGACAAGACCGTCACAGGGTATAGATTTTTTTTAAATGCTTATAATTTTTAAATGACTCAGATTTAAAAAAATATTTTCTGATAACTATTAGGTCCTTACATATGAAATTGAGGTTTTGCCGTACCGGCAAATTTGATCTCAAATATCTTCTCTTTGGTTAGGAATTCCAAATCCAAATTTATACAGCTATTTACTCATGTATTTGTGTTTTGAAAATTATAATTCATTTGTTTTTTCCTCAATTGTTTTTTTCTTTGCGCCACTCAGTTTACAAAATGAAAAACTTGAAATATCGCGTTATTTACGAGTACGAGTTCCACCGTGGCACCAGTGCTGTAGAAACGGCTCGAAGGATTAATGATGTGTATGGCGACGGTGCCGCAAAAGAAAACACAGTGCGTTTTTGGTTCCAACGTTTTCGTTCTGGAAATTTCGACCTGCAGAACAAGCCCCGTGGACGGCCGGAGACCAAAGTTGATAATGAAGAATTGAAGGCTATTGTGGAAGCGGATCCATCGCAAACCACATCCGAGTTAGCTGCAGGCTACGGTGTTAGTGATAAAACTGTTTTAATCCACTTGAAGCAAATTGGTAAGGTGAAACAGCTTGAAAGGTGGGTACCTCACGAATTGAGTGAAGCAAATCAACAAACGCGCGTTGACTGCTGCGTTGCATTACTCAACCGGCACAATAATGAAGGGATTTTAAATCGAATCATTACCTCTGATGAAAAGTGGATCCTGTACGATAATCGGAAGCGCTCATCGCAATGGCTGAACCCTGCCGAACCAGCCAAACCATGCCCCAAGCGAAAATTGACTCCAAAAAAGTTACTTGTGAGCGTTTGGTGGACTAGTGCTGGTGTCGTTCACTACAACTTCCTTAAATCTGGCCAGACGATTACGGCGATGTCTATTATCAGCAACTGCAAACCATGATGGAAAAGCTAGCTGCTAAACAACCGAGGCTGGTTAATCGCTCTAGGCCACTGCTGCTTCATGATAACGCGAGACCACACACTGCACAACAGACGGCTACCAAATTAGAGGAGCTTCAATTGGAATGTCTAAGACATCCACCGTACTCTCCGGACCTTGCCCCAACAGATTACCATTTTTTTCGAAATTGGGATAACTTCTTGCAAAGGAAAAAATTCAACTCCGATGGGGCAGTCCAAACCGCCTTCAAAGATTTTATTGATTCCCGTCCGAATGGTTTTTTTAGTAAAGGGATCGATGAACTACCTATGAGATGGCAAAAGTGCATAGATAGCAATGGTACATACTTTGATTAAATAAATATATTATAATAAAAAAAAATCGGCTTTATGTCCTCCCATACTAAACGCCAATTTCATATGTAAGGACCTAAT
>JADDOH010021629.1:0-10811 GCA_016648135.1 Agrypnia vestita | reverse complement strand
CCATGATGGAAAAGCTAGCTGCTAAACAACCGAGGCTGGTTAATCGCTCTAGGCCACTGCTGCTTCATGTAACGCTAGACCACTCACTGCACAACAGACGGCTACCAAATTAGAGTAGCTTCAATTGGAATGTCTAAGACATCCACCGTACTCTCCGGACCTTGCCCCAACAGATTACCATTTTTTTCGAAATTTGGATAACTTCTTGCAAAGGAAAAAATTCAACTCCGATGGGGCAGTCCAAACCGCCTTCAAAGATTTTATTGATTCCCGTCCGAATGGTTTATTTAGTAAAGGGATCGATGAACTACCTTTGAGATGGCAAAAGTGCATAGATAGCAATGGTACATACTTTGATTAAATAAATATATTATAATAAAAAAAAATCGGCTTTATGTTCCTCCCATACTAAACGCCAATTTCATATGTAAGGACCTAATATACAGGCTGTACCAGAGCTAGCAGCAGAAACTTGGCTGAAAAATTCCTGCCTATATTATGAGTCTAAAATGTTCAAGCAACCATGACCTAATATCAGTAGTTATGGAGATATACAGTATCAAAGGTTGCTTTTTTTTCAATATTTCTGACTTATTTTTTGCAAAAAGTTGAACTATCATTATATTAACTTATGTCGATTATGAAAAGTTCATTCCCTTAAATACAAGTCGAATAAAATGATAAAAACCTAGTAAAAATTGAAAAAAGTTTTTTTTACAATGTTTTTAGTATTTTATTTAAGTTGTATTGAAGCAAATGAATTTTTGATAATCGATATAAGTTACTGTAATGATAGTTCAACTTTTTGCTAAAAATAAGTTAGAAAAAAAATGCAAACTTTGATACTATTCATATTAGGTCATGGTTGCGTGAACATTTTAGACTCATAACATAGGCAGGAATCTACCGGCTAAGTACTAAGTGCTAGCTCTGGTACACCCAGTATATTTTAAAAATAATATTTAATTAATTAATATGAATAATTTTTATCACTATATTCTTATTGGCATTCTTTTAGTTTTTGCAAAAGTTAAAAATTACAATATTTTATGTGCAAACGGAATGATTTAAGTGATTTATGTGTTAGTGATAAATTTATGCATGCTCACACATATTCTTCAGGTAGGTATCATTAAATATCTAATAATAAAATATGTTTAAAAATTATATCATATACTTTTATAAGATACTAGCTGTTCGTACCCGGCGTTGCACGGGTTAAGGGAAAATAAAGGTTTGATTCGAAAGGTATAGATTTGCATCGAAAATATATCAGGGGGAGGAGAAAAGGTGAAAGGGGAGAGAGTAAATATAGCTTATGTTACCTGCCGAGTCCTAAAGAATAAGTTTCCTAATTTTGAGTCCGATCGGTCAAACGGTACAGATTTGCATCGAAAATATATCAGCGGAGGGGAAGGGTTAAAAAAAATAGATGGGAAATGTCGCATATGCTACCCGCCGAGTCCTTAAGAATAAGTTTCCAAATTATGAGTCTGATCGGTCAAACGGTACAGATTTGCATCAAAAATATTTCAGGGGGAGGGGAAGGGGTATGAGAATAGGGGGGAAATATCGCCTGTGTTACTCGCCGAGTCCTAAAGAATAAGTTTCCAAACTTTGAGTCTGATCGGTTAAACAGTACAGATTTTCATCGAAAATATGTCAGGGGGAGGGGAAGGGGTATGATAATAGGGGGAAATATCGCCTATGTTACTCGCCGACTCCTAATAGATAAGTTTCCAAATTTTGAGTTCTATCGGTCAAACGGTACAGATTTGCATCGAAAATAAGTCAAGGGGAGGGGAAGGGGTATGAGAATAGGGGGGAAATGTTGCCTATGTTACCCGCCGGGTAACATAGGCAACATAACACTCTAAAGCATAAGTATGCAAAATTTGAATCGAATCGGACAAACGGTGTGGATTTATATAGAGAACAGGCAGACAGACAGACAGACAGACATTGAGTTTTATAGGTATAGATAAGAAAGCTTCTTGAAAAGTGTGCTAATAGAAAATTTTTCAAACCTCGGAGGGGGTGGGGGTTGTTTCGATTTCCAAAAATTTCTTCATTTATCTACATCAACTTCCCAAAAATATCACACAAAAAATGTACTATATGAAGTATGTACTCGTACTTTAGATAACTTTGAAGTGTTCGCTTTAAAATGAAGTGTACTATTTGAAGTATGTACTTTCAATAACTTTGAAGTGTGTGTAGTTTGTAACGTGCACTATACTTCAGAAGGTGTGAAGTGTACACTACAATGTAATGTAGTACTACATTGTAGTAATTAGTACAGAGCGGACCCATCACTAACGTTGAGTGCGATGTACCTTTACGATATACCGGAGCGTGTATGGCCGCCTTTATACAAAGTTGACGTAGCGGGGTCTGCGTGGCAAGAAAAAAAAACTGCAAAATGTCGCCTCGCGTTTTATAACATTTTCTCTCTTTTTCTTCCATGTCGTCTGTCACTCTCATTCATCGGACAGATGTCACGCGGATACATTACAATAGTAATGTATTTTATTAAAGTAGGTACCTACCAGAGACATTCAGCATGGCATTGAAGCATGACATTTTCCTAAGCAAATATTTTGAAAAAAAATGTCAACGATATATCTAGTATTATTCTTATCACAAAAATTATTATATTATTATTATTTTAATATTTCATATCATTAGATTAATATTTTTTATTTTTTTTTTTTCAAATATATTGCTTACGGAAAACTCATACTTTAATGTTCTCACAATGCAACTGGTACCTACCTACACTAGGGTGCTTCAGAAAATTAAAGTTTTTTTTTATCGTGGCACACTTTCATATGCTTTCAATAGCCAAAAAAATATACGTGTGTTTTTTATTTCTCATTTTAATTAATTTGAGGCTTCGCTGCCTTGATCGCTACCTAATTGATCAATGTTTCGAAAATATGCGCTGTTTATGGCAATGACTGCAATGCTTCATACCAAACATACCGTTGCATGCAGCATCGATAAGCCATAGATAGGTTGAACACACCCCTTTCCCGACCCCCGTAGTATTTAAAAAAAAAAATTTAAACGTTTTTAAATATGTTAGTATTGCAAATAAAGATTTTGAGAAATAACGTACCTTTTGTTTTTAGTTCTTAGACAGAATTTACGATCGTATCGTGGCGTTTTCAAGTAGAGTGAGTAAAAAATTCGAAAAATGACATCTGAAGAGCTTGTGGCTTTTAAAAATATAAAAATAGAGATGCGAACATAGAATACGTGTCACATCAATATCCTTACTCAAACTAAGCTAAACGCTTGTGCTATGAAAATAGGACTAACTTGCTAGTCTGGAGTGAGGTTCGAACCCGCGACCTTTGGATCACGGGCGAGTGTCCTAACCACAAGACCAACGAACTACTCATTTTGCATACTTCGATGATGAAGTTTCCTTGGAAACTAAACAGAAATATGTCACTGCCCTCGAAAAGCAATGTTTGAAAGGTTCTCTAAACAAAGGAACTCTCAATTCAAATAAACTCTAAAAATGGTCTCGTGGTTAAATTTTAGAAGATTTTGTTAAAATCATACATTGAATTTTTTCAACACAATCGCCGTTTCGTGTGATTTTTTGACGAAAGATGTTAGAATGTGGAAGGATTATGATGACTACAATAAAGCTAAGACTCCTGTACATAAGAAAGTTGTAAATGATATAGTAGAGAGAGGAGCAGAGCTAATGGACGAGTCATCGGTGGTGCGAAAACAATTGTCTTCATTCCACCGATGAAAAGCAGAAGCAATGTTTATTTACTCTTGGCAGTTACAGATTATTGACGAAAATTTCCCAACTCAAAAAATTCACGTTGACCTCGTCTAGAATAATTATTATTTCTGTTAATTATATTCATTTTTTAATTTGAATTATATTATTTATTTAAATGTTTCACGTAATTAGTGATTTTAAACTAAATTTTAGTAAAAAATTGCTTTAAATATTTTTTTATTGTTTAAATACCAACTAATATTTTTAGTTAAGCCGTATATTTCACACCTGGTGACAACCCCTAAAACTCGTGTAGATAAATGTCAGATACGGGTTATTTCCTAACCGTTTAAAATTATTGTTTTGAAACACAAGTAATGGTTGCTATTTCCTTTTAGAAATGTTTTGTGTTTAAAAATAGTGAATTCAATTCCCCACATTTTCTTTGAGACGTTTTTGAAGAACTGGCCCTATTGAAAAATGCAATACTGGGGTCAAGATGCCAAAACTTTTCTTTGAAATAAGATATGAACAAAAAATTTAACAAAATTGATAGGATATTATTAATTACTTATGTGTTGATGTATCTGAAATCTGAATTGTCAAAACTCGTTAAAATAATTATTATGTTATTTATTTACGAGACTCCCGATCACGCGTTTTGACAAAAATGCTGGCCTCGTGGATATAAAATTAAATTTTGTATAAATATGTATTAATAAAATATTACACTGCTGGTTTTGCCACTTCCTAAAAGTATCACTGATGATACCAGCAGCAAAAATAATGAAGAAATAGCCAACGAATCCAAGTTATTTAGAAGTAGAGACCAAACAGAGAAACCACAAATATTGGTACTGTCCCTACTATTTTAAAAATATGTGATTTAACATTTGATGTGAAATCACATATTTTTAAAATAAATGGTTTTCTCGACCATTTCAGATAGGTACTTATTATTTTATAACTACAGGTAATTCCATCAGTGTACAGCTCAAAATAATTTATATTTTATTTTTATCTATTCAATTTTCTGAATCTTAGAAGTTTGGAAGAAATATATATTGTTCTGCTTCCATAACAAATGAAACCTCACAGTTTTCACAAGCATGCAGAATATATAATTGGGTTACTGAAAATTTATAGAAAATGTGTAATATATTAAATATACTATAACTTAAATTTTGATGATCTTTTGAGGTGACTGGATTTTAAGATCAATTTTTTAATTATTTTTAGTGTCTGCAAAATGGTTTTATACGTTCCTCCCCAGCCAACTATTCTGTATTGAAGTATGGATTGGACAAAAGCGTGATATATTATTCTAAGATATATAATTTACGAATTATGTTTACCATTATTTGTTCCATCCATTTTAATTGTTGATCTGTAATGACACCTAGGTACTTTTAAGATTTTGTCATGTCAGTGTAAGGCCTCGAGGACGATACGAGCGGCGAGCGGCAGAGCGTCAGAGCGTCAACGCTAGAGTAGTAAAGGGCGCCGGCCACCATATAACCAATCTCACTACTCTGCCGTCAATGCGCCCCTCATTACTCTGGCGCATTGACGCTCTGACGCTCTGCCACTCGCCACTCGTATCGTACCCGAAGCCTAATGCTATGTAATGTTCTACTCACTTGCGATGGGTGAATCTTATAGAAATCAGAAAGTTTAGAACTTTTGATACTTTTTCTCTTTTTTTCCGTCCAGTGTGCGGGTTTCCCCCACCACGATATGTCATTTCCGTGTGCCCCTGTCTTACGTTTTCTATAGTACATTGATATATCAGTTATTTTTATACATAATATATTTAATTATTCCCTCAGGAACACCATTATGTTGAATATGGACGCCCAAGATTTTCATAATTACTTAGTTCAACAAAAATTACATTCAAAATTGGAAACTTATAAATAAATAAAAAATAAGTGAACGAAATTTAATTATTTCACGACAGTTCAGAATCTTCTATGTATAATTTTCTGGGATATTATGCCGTGTACATAAACTTCGGCTAGAGAGATCAGATATATATGGCATAATATCGCAGAAAACTACACACAGAAAATTATTTTCCTTTTCCAAAAACTAGTTACCTCTTGAAAAGACGATTTACATTTTTACTATCGTATTTCTTATTGTTTGTTGAGCTTGAATAAATAATTTAGTATCTCCCTATAATACATTCTTCTCCACAGCATAAGTATAATAAGACGGAAGGAAATCCAAAGAAAACGTATTATCCCAAGTTATATATACACCCTCTAGCCTCATGGAAAATGAAAATGGAAGAAAAGTAATGCAATAAAAATGGTTAACATGCACTGATGCTGAGAAATGAATAGGTAAGGGTCTCGATAGACAATATTTAAATAGGTATATTCCTTTTTAATAGTTTATTCCACTTAACGTTTTAAATAGTCCAATAGTGTTGTTTCGTGAGATTTTTTACTCTTTATTTTTAACTCTACTTTAAATTTAAAAAAATTATTAATGAATTCTCCTTCTATAGACGGTAGAAAGAGAAATATCAGGTGTTTGTGGAGAAACCCACCCCTCTACAAACACCCGAGCACAATCACTGAAATTAATATTATCATCATCAATTAGTTGATTTTCCATTCACCGATGAATGTAGCCCTCTCCAAGTGTCTTCCATATTTCTGCGCCCATTGGTATTCGTTGCCACATTGTAAATTTTGCACATTCATATTAGGTCCTTACATATGAAATTGACGTTTAGTATGGGAGGAACATAAAGCCGATTTTTTTTTTATTATAATATATTTATTTAATCAAAGTATGTACCATTGCTATCTATGCACTTTTGCCATCTCATAGGTAGTTCATCGATCCCTTTACTAAAAAAACCATTCGGTCGGGAATCAATAAAATCTTTGAAGGCGGTTTGGACTGCCCCATGGGAGTTGAATTTTTTCCTTTGCAAGAAGTTATCCAAATTTCGAAAAAAATAGTAATCTGTTGGGGCAAGGTCCGGAGAGTACGGTGGATGTCTTGGACATTCCAATTGAACCTCCTCTAATTTGGTAGCCGTCTGTTGTGCAGTGTGTGGTCTAGCGTTATCATGAAGCAGCAGTGGCCTAGAGCGATTAACCAGCCTCGGTTGTTTAGCAGCTATCTTTTCCATCATGGTTTGCAGTTGCTGACAATAGACATCTGCCGTCATCGTCTGGCCAGATTTAAGAAAGCTGTAGTGAACGACACCAGCACTATTCCACCAAACGCTCACAAGTAACTTTTTTGGAGTCAATTTTCGCTTGGGGCATGGTTTGGCTGGTTTGGCAGGGTTCAGCCATTGCGATGAGCGCTTCTGATTATCGTACAGGATCCACTTTTCATCACAGGTAATGATTCGATTTAAAATCCCTTCATTATTGTGCCGGTTGAGTAATGCAACGCAGCAGTCAACGCGCGTTTGTTGATTTGCTTCACTCAATTCGTGAGGTACCCACCATTCAAGCTTTTTCACCTTACCAATTTGCTTCAAGTGGATTAAAACAGTTTTATCACTAACATCGCAGCCTGCAGCTAACTCGGATGTGGTTTGCGATGGATCCGCTTCCACAATAGCCTTCAATTCTTCATTATCAACTTTGGTCTCCGGCCGTCCACGGGGCTTGTTCTGCAGGTCGAAATTTCCAGAACGAAAACGTTGGAACCAAAAACGCACTGTGTTTTCTTTTGCGGCACCGTCGCCATACACATCATTAATCCTTCGAGCCTTTTCTGCAGTACTGGTGCCACGGTGGAACTCGTACTCGTAAAGAACGCGATATTTCAAGTTTTTCATTTTGTAAACTGAGTGACGCAAAGAAAAAAACAATTGAGGAAAAAACAAATGAATTATAATTTTCAAAACACAAATACATGAGTAAATAGTTGTATAAATTTGGATTTGGAATTCCTAACCAAAGAGAAGATATTTGAGATCAAATTTGCCAGTACGGCAAAACGTCAATTTCATATGTAAGGACCTAATATATATTCTCATACTCGTTGATCTTTGAGGCCTCTAATACGACCATCTTCCAGTATCTGATTACCCGCTTATGTCAAATTTTTCGAGGCCGTCATCTATTACTGGTAGCATCAGAAATATTCTCTTCTCTTTCATTCGTTCAACATGACCAAGCTACTTAAGCGATCCTTGTTAAATCCTCTTCTCTATGCTAAGATCAGCTTCACATTCTTTCGTAATTTGTTTATTTTTTATACTATAGTAAATGGGCTTGCCACATAAGCGTCTCGGTGATCTCAGTTCAGCTGCATTAAGTCTACCTTTGTTCCTCTTCAGTCAGCTCCGGGCTTCAATTGCACACATCTGTAATGATGCCAGAACTCTGCGGTTTCTGATTTATTAGAAAAATAAAATAAATAAAAACACAAACGTAATAATATATAAATGTAAAATGTAATGATACTCCTCTCCTACACACGAGCTTATGTCACTCATGTAGACGAGAAATATCCATCTTAAGTAACAGTAAAAATGTTCTTAGGTTTTCACGGCCGTTCAGAATCTTCTGTGGATAGTTTTCTGGGATATTCTTCAGTGTATATGTGACCTCTCTGGCCGACGTTTCGGATCCCATTGCAGGGTCCATGGAGGCTGATGATGGACCTTGCGATGGGATTCGAAACGTCGGCCAGAGAGGTCACATATACGTGTCCCATCGTATCCGACAGAATATCCCAAAAACTATACACAGAAGATAAGAAACAGTCTCTATATCGTGAAAAAACAAACAAAAAATGTATTTGTAATAAATTTAAAAATAATATGGTTCTATCACAGATCTTGAAAATATATAGACATGAACAGGTCTGGTTCCAATACTTTTTAATTGTTTAAAATAATGACGAAGAGCTTATATATTGTAAAACAATTATGAAAAGGTCAAAATAAATACTTTTATAAAGTAGAATGTTAGGGTAAAAAAGTCTCACTTTATTACAAAAGGGAGTTTTTACTTGAAGAGATTTAGTTTGGAATGAAATGTTTAAAAATTATAAAAACAACGTACCTATATTGTATAAAAAATTTTTTTAGTAGGGAATTTGATATCCCCTCGCCTAAGGGAAGACTGTAGTTTATCCCTGTATAATTTTATACTTTGTGGTTTCTATGGATTCGGAAAAGTCTATATGAAATCTCAGTGGGAGTGAAAAAATGTACTATGTATAGTAAAAAAAAAATGTTTTCTTCTTTTGTGCTTAAATTTTTTTCTTTTTCCTATATGTTTTTAAACATTTAGTTAATCAATGTTCTCCAACGTAGTAATTATTGTGATCCACTGTCTGATTTTGCCTGTACTACAAACTTGACACTTCCAAAACTTTAATGTACCTAGTTACTGTACTTTTCTATGCACCGCAAACTTTTGCACTTTTTTACTTTCTGTTAAGCAACATTTAAAAAAAATTAAAAATAAAATATATATTAAATTAATTATAAAAAAAGCATATTAAAAAACTGCCGATTGGGTTGGCTGAAGAGTGGAACGCAGCAGTGAGGCCAGTAAATAACGGGCCGTAATGTTTGAGCGGGCAGGCGAGCCCCGTATTACTGGGCACGCAATTCCAAGTTCACGTGTATTTACTGCCGCCCGTCCTCCGGGAGCCGTTCCGGGAATGGTTAGTTCTGAATGAATGTTTTGCTCGATTATTATTGCAAGGATGCCAATTCTCTAAAGGACGATTAAAGAAAAGGCCAGCCTGATTTGTACGGAGTTTGCGGACTGGAGTTTGCAGTCGAACTTAAAGTAAAGACGGAATTGCTCGCCTTGTGAAGAATATCTGATCGTTTTTTATTTATGTTTTTAAAATATTAATTTCACAGTATAAATTACCGTAACATTTTTTAATAGAGGTACGATAATTTGGCCGAAATAATTTTTTTAAACATTCACCTCGCACTATACTACAAAAATGTCTACGACCTAAATATAAATATATATATATAGTTGTGTCGTTATCAAATCTATTCCAGCTAATCATCTATTATGTCACATCTCATCCTCTCTAGACATTAATTCCAACATCTCCCTTCCTTTTGTCCACCCTTATTTCATAATTTCATATAGTGAATCTTAATTAAAACAAATGGATATTTTATACTAACCGTGTGGATGCGTTGAGATCGCTGGAGTCATTTCACAACATCCGCTGTGAGTCATTGCGAATCTCAATACATCCATACGGTTCGTATAAAATATGCATTTATTTCAATAACTATAATTTATAAATATATTAATATTGCAATAAATTGTAGACAAAATTTATAAACATTTAAAATTTATTTAAAAAGAAACACATTGAGACCCAATTAAAATAAATATTTGTATACAGGTTAACGAGTAGTCCAATCGAAGCCTACGGTAAGGGTTATCACCAGCAATTCAGTAAGTCAAATAGGTTTGTCCGAAATTGACGTTTTAGAAGTTATTCATACTCTTGTGATTATAAAAAAATGATCCCTGTGCCGTTAGTACTAAACCGTATGTTCCTTTATAAAAATATTTTGAAAAGTCAGAAACAGAGTAAAACTTATAAGCATAATAAGCATATTATAAGAAATTTTACATGGTTAATAAATGATAGTGAAAGTGAAAAGATTAAGGGTGAAATTAACTTAAAAACATGCGATGATATCAAGTAAACCGTATTTTTTGTACTTTGACAAATAGAATTCAGTTCCCGGTGAACATATCAATATAAATATTTTTTATTTTGCGACGAAATATTTACCTTGATCAAATTGAGAATTTCGTTAGTACAACTATTATTATAGTGTAATTGTTCTCAGACCATTTAGAATTCTTAGACCATTTTTTAATAGTCTTGTTATATATTATTATTCTTTTTTTTTCATTAGATCTCGAGATACAATACCGAAGATAGCGAGTTTGTGCCCTCACTCGCTCGATATCTTCAAGATTGCCCGAGATGAGCATCAGACATGCCCAGTACAAAGATATACATATCATCCACATTCGTAGCAATGGATATGGATGACATTCGTTTCTGTAAATGATTTTTT
>JADDOH010021623.1:0-12780 GCA_016648135.1 Agrypnia vestita | reverse complement strand
TTATTTAATCTTGCGAGTGAATGAGTTCTAATTTCATATCCCTGCGGAACACCGCTAAATCCCAAACTGCATGTTTCAAAAATACATTTCAGTGAAAAAGCTTAGCTTTGTTATCTATTATAGAGTCCGTGAGTGTTTACGTTGCATAGATAACATATAAAATATTAATTCAATCTTGCGAGTGAATAGGTTCTAATTTCATATCCCTGCGGAACACCGCTAAATCCCAAACTGCATGTTTCAAAAATACATTTCAGTGAAAAAGCTTAGCGTTGTTATCTATTATAGAGTCCGTGAGTGTTTACGTTGCACAGATAACATATAAAATATTACTTAAATCTCGCGAGTGAATGGGTTCTAATTTCACATCCCTGCGGAACACCGCTAAATCCCAAACTGCATGTTTCAAAAAAACATTTCAGTGAAAAGGCTTAGCTTTGTTATCTATTGTAGAGTCCGTTACACGCGAGTGTGCGCGTTGCACAGTCAATGCTGTAACCATTATCGTACGGTGAAACAGTGTGGCGTGACGGTGAGGAGCGCCGCTATTGGGAAACGAGATTCGCACACCGATCTGATGTTTTGCAACGAAACTTGTTAAACAGCGAAATTGCATCCGAAACTTGCAACGCATTGAAACACGCAACGATCAAACCGACCGGTTTTGTTTGAAAAAAATTACGTCAATTTGCAACACCGTTAAAACGGATCGTTAATAACAAAGCATTTAACAATAAAAAATGGAGGAGAAAATACTCAGCAGTAGAAGTTATACTTCGTTGGCGTGATTGTGATAATTGATGAATTCACATATTGGTTAAAAATATATACTGATATAATAATACAACGCCTAGGGCGATGATAAATATAACTGATAACACTTAAATGTGGTTTAATTATTAATATTTGTTTTTGAAGTGGTACGAATGTAACCATTGTTTTATGATAACTTAAATAAGAGATAAATGTCTTCGAATCGACGTCTCATGATGACTCGTGAACATTTAACGCCGTAGCATCCCAGACATATGATGCGAAGAATCAAAAAACGTGTCCATTTTCAAAAAAGATCACGTGCCTACCCCCTTTCATGTTTTATCGTTTTTCAGCCTAAAACGGTTCCGTATTCAAAAGTTTCGAAACTACACAACGTTGACAGGCGCAATGAATGTCACATTCTAGTGTAGTGATTCTCCTAACGAAGAGACGGGTTACGTCTCGAAACCGGTAGACAAAAAGTATTTTTTAGTAGTTATATACTAACATAAATAACATTTTATTAATTAATTATTAATTCATAAATGGCTAATTAATTTCCAATGTTTCCACTTGTATCAATAAGTCTAAAAATGTGCGTACACCTGCTTATTTGTTTCTATTACTTGTATTTATTTATTGATAATCTTCTTTTTGCTAGATTTTTGCGTGGTTTGATTGTATAATTCGTCGAGTTTACTAGCGTATACACTAATCTGGCATACACACGCTGCCACGCGGTCTGATAAGTAATTCAAGCAAGTTACGGCGAAGGAAGTGGTCACATTAACATCACCTGCGACCACCTGTAATCTTTGCGACCGGTAAGTATGAATAATTACAATTTAAATGTTCACTAAATTAATTCATGTTGAATCGTGTGTAAATTATCTTCACTTGGGTTTTTTCATCAATCTTGTCAAGGCGAAATGGAAATGACGATTTAAAAAAATATACAATTATAATAATATTTTGCGGCGTGATTTTTTAAAATCTTTTTTGAATGGTTGACAATTTTTTAACCTAACAATAAATTCAAAAAATGAATAATATTAAAAAACCTTAGAATCACCGATTACAGCTATTTAATCAAGGCACTGCATATTGTGTCTAGGTGTAATGATCCTGGGATCTCGAACGTTTTTCTGGTCTTGCAACCGGCATTGAAAAACCTGAATACTGAGATTTTCGGTATCGATACAAAAAATAATTTTAAAAGAAAATAGCGGCCGGTGCGTTTCAGAATTACCAAATTACTAAGAATGTTCTTAGGTTTTCACGGCCACTCAGAATCTTTAAGATTGTGTTTTCTGGGGTATTATGCCGTGTTATTGCGACCTTTCGGGCCGACGTTTCGGATCCCATCAGCCCTGATGATGGACCCTGCAATGGGATCCGAAACGTCGGCCCGAAAGGTCGTTATAACACGGCATAATACCCCAGAAAACACAAAAATGAAAACACAAATGCCCTATATAATAAACCTAACCTTACTTGACAATAAATTAAAAAATTAATAATAATATTTTTAAAAAGTAATATATTTACGTACATGTATGATCTGAGATGCATACTGCCAGAAATGACGTATGAGGTGGACATTATGGCCCTTACAAAGAAAAGTGTAGAAAAGCTCAAATGCACGCAACGATCCATGGAGAGATCCATGCTTAGCCTAAGCCTAAGAGATAGAATTAGAAATGACGAAACTAGGCGCAGAACTAGAGTAGTGGATATCAAGGAACGTGTAGCGAAGTTAAAATGTTAATGGGCAGGACATGTTGCAAGGCAGGATGCTACAAGACGGCCTCCCAGAGTTCTGAAGTGGAGACCTTGGGAGAATAAAAGAGGCGTCGGAAGACCTCAAAAGAGATGGGCCGACGATATAGCCGCCGTGGGGGGAAAGAAATGGCTTCAATTAGCAAACAACAAGGAAGGATGGAAGGGTATGGAAGAGGCGTACATCCAGCAACGGAGAAATGAAGGCTGATGAAGAAGAAGAAGAAAATGATCTGAGAAGACAATTACTAAAACCAACCTATAAAGACTTCTTATACACGCTTCCCATATAAACATCTTCGTCTCCGAGAGACTCCTATAATTTATTTTAAATAATGACTATCCCCTAGTGACTGCGTTTTCAGAGAATATAAATATAAAAACATAGTTGAACATAAGCATTCATATTCAGCCCAAAAAATGGAAATTGCACCTTTTGAACAAACACTTCTCATACGTTTGTTTTTTGTGTTAATTTATCAATGTAATTGTGGGCGTAGGTACTAGTACGGATTAGTCATTATATCGTTAATCTTGAAAGATTTATTTTGCGGCAGCGTTTTGCAACGACGCATGGCGAGGTGTTTATTTTAAATCGTATTGCGCTTTGCGGCTGGCGATGCGTAAAGGTGTCGTCACAAGATGTTAGAATCAGGAAGAATGGCACGTAATCGACGATTCTGCAGCACTCCACACCATTTGCACTAAAATTGGAAATTGCTAGAAGGTTCTGGAATATTAGAGGCAACTAGACGAACACGGGTCAGGTATAAATACAAAAACCACCATTAGCAACGATAAACCACAAAGCGCTTTGTGACCAGCGATAACAAATAAAGGAAGTACCTGCCGACGGGAATTTTTCTATGCGCGAATATTGAACGGAATTTTCTAGAAAGTGATCGAAGCAATAAAAACAGCTTAAAATAGTGCGAACTATGAAACAGTGTAATATTAAGTGTGTGATAATTAAATGTCTTAGTGTTTTCGTTTGCCTCCCGTAGACAATCCCGTGACAGCAGGGGCGTGCAGTGAGAACAAGAAGCATTACTTTTTCCTAAGCACATATTTTGAAAAGAAATCGAAATAGATATATATGTCTCACAGAATATTATAAAATTTGAATTCTATATGTTAGGAATATTGCAATATTTAATTTCGATCTTTTCCCTAAATAGGTATATGTTTAAATAAAATTCAGGCTTCAGTGTTGATACTGCACGCGCCTGCGTGATGGTGTTATATTTTGGGGGCCAGGGTTTTCCGGGACCACACCATCGGGCGGACAGGTTCGGACGTATTGCGCCGGGACAGAGCTGTGCGGGCAGCCACTTGACGACGCTTTGAGATCCCACTTGACGAACAAGCGGCTTCCTCATTCTTCTGCCAATCAGCGTCCGCCGCGGAGGACGGGCGCCCCCGTCAGCGCCGACGGGCGCTTTGAATACAAAGGATCGCGGAGAAGTTTGATAAATCAAACGGAATATCGAGACCACGACAGACGCTCACAGGGTCCGGTTCAAAGCCGAGACGAATGACAGTGTATTTGTACTAACTACAGGTGGATTCAAGTCAAGCCATAAGTGAACCAATTTAAAAAAATATACAGGGTTATTTGGAAAACATTAATAACCTCGCAGGACTATATAGCTACCATGATTATGAGTCGAAAATGTTCAAGCTATTATGACCCAATGTCAATAGTTATGGAGATACGCGACATCAACGTTTGCATTATTTTTTCAATATTTCTGACATATTTTTTGTAAAACGTTGGACTATAATTATAGTAAATTATATCGAATGAAAAATTCATTCCCTTTAATACAAGTCAAATAAAAAAATAAAAAACTTCGAATTCCAATTGGAAAACATTCCAATTGGAAAATTTTCAGGGTTTTTATCATTTTATTTAACATGTATTGAATCAAATGAATTTTTCGTAATCCATATAAGTTACTGTAATGATAGTCCAATATTTTATAAAAAAGAAGTCATGAATGTATGTGCTTTTTGAAATTTATATTATATTCTTTATGTAAAAGCCTATACCTAATGGGCGTATACAAACAAATAAATAATAAATATTGAGGAAAAAATGCAAACTTCCATGTCGCATATCTCCCTAACTGTTGATATTAGGTCATGATAGCTTGAACAATTTCGACTCATAATCATGGCAGCTATATAGTCCTGCGAGGTTATTAATGTTTCCCAAATAACCCTGTATACAGTAGAACCTCGTTAACACGAGATTCAAGGACCTAAAAAAGAGTTTCGAATTATGCGGAATCCCGTTAATTCTAAAGTCAAAGAAGAAGAAAGTATGCATAGGATTTCCCAATTTTATGGATCGCAACATAATATCTATATATACCTATATAGGGTTATTTAAAAAACGTTAATAATCTCGCAGGACTATATTCCTGCCTTGATTATGAGTCGAAAATGTTCAAGCTATCACGAACTAATATCAATAGTTATGGAGATATGTGACATCAAAATTTGCATCTTTTTACTCCCTTTCTGCTTGTCTACTTATCGTCTTATCTGCTTATCTGAAAAAACTTTGGATCGATTTTTAACCCTTTTTCCGTGATCCAATCGAGCTGAAACTTTGCAAGCAGACTCGTGGCGACGATCAAGAAGATCTATCAAATTTCCGTTAAAAATATTAATAAATTTTTGGATTTTTCAAATTTTGAATGGTTTTTTCATACAAATTACTAAGTTGTATGAAAATATTTCAACGCGTCTGGTGGCCGCGAAACCTGATTATAGTATAATTTTGGATTTTTCGAAATTTTTTATTACTCCCTTTCGTAGCGTCGCCGACCGGAGCCCAACGCGTAGGTTAAGCGAAAAAAAAAGTTTCAACTAGTACATGAGAAAGGGAGTATAATAAAAACTTGTTTTTTATGGGATACTTTATTTCAATATTTCTGACTTATTTTTTGTAAAACGTCGGACTGTCATTACAGTAACTTATGTAAACATATCGACCGTCAAGCTTTGCCTTTCGTACTGCAACGTGACCTTGACTTGCGCCTCGTGTCTGCCGCGGACACGCGACGGGAATGAATGGACGTAAAAATATTCCTCAACGGTTGTGAGACACCGGGAAGATAATGCCACCCTGTAGAGCTTTACCAACGTAAATTGGCGTGCGGCGACTTCGGAACTAAAACCCGCCCCACCCGCACCCGGCGGTAACTCCTCGCCCTGTCATTCAGTTCAATCTCGTATTTCGTCATGATCGTAAAACAATGACGGATGCGCAAAAAATTCCATATTGACTTTTTTGGATCGTCAAAAAGTGAAAAAAAGAAGCCATTTTTGAAAAAGTGTATTTTTTCTCATTAATTTAACCGTCGTAATACGAAGTTGGTGTAACGACGGTTCTGATTTGCGATCGTAGAACAATGCAGCATGTGTAAAAACGTCGTTGTACCGCGCTGACTATATTTGAGATTTTAAAGGTATCCACTTTAAATAACTAACCCAAGTTTCAAAGGAAAATCTTTTGTAGTTATCGAGCTATGACATAAAGTGTTTTTATGTAAATAAAACTTCAAACTGCTCTCCTGAAAACTTGAGAAAGATCACATGCGTCGTTCTACGATTATGACGATCTGCGCGTGAGCTGTGACATCTTGATTTCCAATATACACTGAATTATTATGTCCAAAACATCCTAAACAGTCCGGGGTGGTGCAAGAACAATTGCCAATGAAGTATTAAAGTTTTGCGAAGCTGAAAAAGCAGATAATGGACCAATATTACCGTTCGACAGGACCTTAAATAGAGCGGCCGTCATTACTTGTTTCCCGACCAAATTTCTATTAAAGGCTCCGACACCGGTCACTCTGTATATTATGTATTATGTAATAAATTTACACCCTGGCAACTTCTGTTTCACGACAGGGACGCCCTCCCTCGCACGCCAATTTATACTGGTGGTACTTTACCCAGTACCTGACCGAGCGCGGGGGGCGGGGGTCAGCTTATTGGATTACGGACGGTCACATGCACTCGGACTCGCTGACAGTCTAATTAATTCAAATGGAAAAATAACAAGTTGACGAGTTTGTGTATTTGGGAAGTTTGTGAAGGATGAGAAAGATATCGAAAGGAGGGCGACTGCAAGGAGTACGATGAACGGTGCTATGAATGCAATAATTTACATTATTGATGGATGGCCCTTACAAAGAAAAGTGTAGAAAAGCTCAAATGCACGCAACGATCCATGGAGAGATCCATGCTTGGAGTAAGCCTAAGAGATAGAATTAGAAACGACGAAATTAGGCGCAGAACTAGAGTAGTGGATATCGTGGAACGTGTAGCGAAGCTAAAATGGCAATGGGCAGGACACTTTGCAAGACAGGATACTACAAGATGGCCTCCCAGAGTTCTGAAATGGACACCTTGGGAAAATAAAAGAGGCATCGGAGGACCTCAAAAGAGATGGGCCGATGATATTGTCGCTGTGGGGGGAAAGAAATGGCTACAATTAGCCAACAACAGGGAAGAATGGAAAAATAGGGAAGACGCCTATATCCAGCAGTGGAAAGACGAAGGCTGATGAAGAGAAGAAGAGAAGATTGATGGATTTAGCGTTTACTTTCAAGAAGCTATTCATGATAACCCGTCAAAAATTACGGTACTTTTACGTGCCGGTTCCTGAAGAAAAAGTATTTAATTACTTATAGCCGACACCCATGAAATAGTAATAACTACTTTTATCAAAATATTATTTCCCCGGCAGTTAATGGCACCAATTATTTTAAACCCTGGCGATTGTGTAAAATAATTAATATTATAAATAAAATAGACATCAAAACAAAATGAAAATTCCCGGCACCGGAAATCGAACCCGAGCCCCCAGGGTGAGAGCCAGATATCCTAGCCGCTACACTGCGCAGGAGATGCCATTTATAAAGCACTTAGTGTACCTAAAGAAAATATATAATATACAAATAGGAATCATCCGTACATTTCAAGGAGCTATGCTAATTATTAAGCCGGCCTATACAGGTTGTGAGCCCTGGGCCATCGTACAAAAGACTTCCATACATGTTCCTCAAATAAATAGCTTCGTCTCTGTGATATAATTAATCATAATTAAATAATAATCCCGCAGTGGATAAATCCAGTAACAGTGTTCTCAGAACATAGATATAAAAATATTTTATTTATATATAAATCAATCATTTCATTTCACAAAGTTAATGCCAAATCAATCAATAATATAAGTGCTAGTAACTTTAGTTTTACGTTATCGTTACGGTGACCCAGGCTATCCATTAACTAAGTTTTCATGTTATTAATATGGTGAACTAGTCTAGTAACATAGTGTATAAATAAAGGTACAGATACACATGCTTATTACTGGCATGCTAATTAGCATGCTCAAAACTAGCATGCCCTAACAACTGTACACACTTGTTCATTATTAGCATGCTTATTTTAAGCATGCTAATAATGAGCAAATATTTAAAGCTAACAATCAAACACATATGCTTATTAGTGGCGTGCTCTTGTCATAGAATAGAGAGGAACTCTAGTTCAAAATTGAAACTTTGCAAACTGAAATAGAAAATTCAAGTGAACCAATAAATCAAAACAGTTCCTGTGTTTTATCAAACACACATGCTTATTAATGGCATGCTCTTGTCATAGAATAGAGACGCTCTTGTTCAAAAAGGGAACTGCAAACTGAAATAGAAAATTCAGGTGAACCAATAAATCAAAATAGTTCCCGAGTTTCCATCCACACATTTTTGATTTTAGTTTTTATAATTTTTGTTGTAAGATTTGAATCATTCATGTCTTTTAATAAAGTTTCATAAACATTATTTCTTGCTATATTATTTTTACATAGCGGTGACCGAGTATTCCACAGACATTTGCGATTCCTGTAATAAGTCACGAAAAGCTAATGTTTTATCATCTCTCCAACGCACCATATTTGTTTCATCTGTTGCGGACTGAGAAGATCGCATTGATAATCGATACTAGCCGCAAATGACATAAGCATGCCTGTTCACACACGCTCAAAAGATACCCCTTCTCATGGTGAATGACATTAGCACGCTCATAAATCAATCGGCGGTTGATTTTTGAGCGCATGCCACTAATGAGCATGCTTATTATTAGCAACTGGCTGTTTGTACCCGGCGTTGCACGTGTTAAGGATTAAGTAGAAAATAAGTTTGTGAGGGAAAACAAAGGTTTCCCTGTTTTCTAAAAAACAATGTTTCCATTTAATGATAACATAAGTTATTGTAACATAACTGTTATACTAAGATATATGGTACCGCAGACTTTTTTGTAGATATTAATGTCCTCTATAAAACTGTTGTACATCACTTTGCTCTATTGTCAATAATATCCGCAGCGTACGCGATAATTTTTTTTTTTTTTGGTATTTTTTTCACACGTTGGGTTACATTATCGAAGTTTTCATACGGATCTCTAACATTTTTAAAAATATTCTATAGCCTATGTTCATATAGACATTTAGAATCCTACATATTCCCATCAGGGATAATGTAGGATTCTAAATGTGAAAGAATTTTTCATATCGGTCCAGTAGTTTCGGAGCCAATTCAATTCAAACACACAATCAAATCTTTCCTCTTTATAATATTAGTATAGATGTGCGTACACACATGCCACTAATATGCAAGGGCTAAAGAAGGTCAATAAGTATATATGTCAGTACCTTAAGAGAAATCAGAATCCTTAATATTCTGGTCAAGATCATAAATGTAAATGGGTTTAAGAAATTTTCTCCCTTCAAAACTTGTAAGTTCTGGAACTCCACTCTCCGTCCGTTAGGGTTTTCGTTAATGACGTCGGTGAGCACGCAACTAGTACCTCCAGGCTTTAATTAAACGGTGCGGGAACGAAATACAAGATACAAGTCACCCACGTCTAAGCTCGGCGTTAGAGTGACGAACTAATGATCTGAACGCTCAGGCTGAAAATAGCTTTAATTATGAAGTTTACGCGATTCTAGACTCTGAAAGCGGATCGATAATTGCGTGAAGGCTCTCGGGGAGGAAAATAAATCGATAGGGTGAAATCAGAAAATTTCCATATGTAATAATTTAATTCACTGTAATACTGGGTTACAGAATATTACTTGTTTTATATGTATGTATGTAACCTCGTATATATATTTTTAGCTGTTTAAATGCCCACTTTGTATTCCATTTTAAATGCACTGATTTTAATTTTACTCAATATTTTTTTTTTATTTAATATTATAATTTATAGTTTATATTTTACACTACGTTACAATCTATTTTTATTATGTTATAGTATATCTGTCATTATGAATTTAAATCTCAAATGTAAGTAATTTAATTTCAATCTGATACGGAGTTGGCCATAACATTTGAACCTTCGATAACGATAATAAAAAGCGAACGATTTGAACACTCGACTCGAGCCAGATAGATACCTTATTGTAAATTAAAGAATTCACGTTTTTACTAAAAATTTAACTTAAAGTTAATTGATAATTTAAATAAGTAATGTTTATCGCCTTATTATCAGATTGACGACATTGTTTTTATATGCTCTGACACAATAGACGGAACGTGACGTAAAGTTGAGAAATGTCAAGACGTCTGTCAAACAAGTGTACAATGTTATATAATTGCGATCGAGATATAATTGTTATGTTATGTTGCTATCTCGAGAATAAACGTGATAGTCACATAGAATGATGTAAAGACCAAATCCATCTTACGAAAAAATATATTATTGCTTACAGGACTTCATTTCGGATAATTCTATTGCCGGTAAAGAAGGCTATACCAATTATAATCCAATACAACACTTGTCTATTTCCATAAATTTAACTCCAGATATATTAAATCTTTTTTTTTAATATTTCTAAAACACACAAGCATGTAAAGGGTGTTTTTTTTAGAGGCGGAGAACTTTAAATTTAAATAAAACACAGAAAAATATTATTAATACCCATGACATTGTTTTTATTTGACGGATAATTTTATGGCATTAATATTTGATTGTGATTTCGGACATCTGGCGCGTACATGGCATAATCTGGAGGTCCAATTTTCACAATCAAAATGTGTTCAGTGATGAAGCACACTTTCGATTAAATGGCTATGTAAATAAATAGAATTGCCACATTAGGATCGATGATAATCCACAAGCCATTATCGACACACCTTATATTTAGAAAAAGTCACCGATTGTCTTCAAAAATGATGATGGTCAGAATGTTTAGTCAACGACGAGCGGTACAGAGACATGATTATTAACTTTTTTAGGCCTCAATTGGAATGCATTAGTGTTGCAGATATGTGGTTTCAGCAGGATGGCGCGTGATACAATTAATTTAATGAAAAAAATATTTGACGAACGATTAATTTCACGAAATGGACCTGTCCTGATGAAAAATTATAATGAAATTAGTAAAGAGTGCTTGATTATGTTTCCTATTTTTGGTTTAGAGGTGTACTTTACTTTGCTTTGCAATACTACAATATTGTATTTATCTTTGTTGACTTTATTTGTTGCGTGCTCCGAGGCAATTAGCGTGATGTCAGTCCGGGGAATATTATTTTAGGGCAAGCTTGTTAATGGAAAAATTATTTCACGATTCAATGAACTTTAAAAATTCAAAGGCAACCGCTGGGCCGTACATAATATGTAGGTGTATGAATAACTCTGACCTGCGTATCTACCTAAATATAGATAATCGAGGAAGAAGCTTCTTCTTCTTCTTAGCCATCACTCCACTGCTGGATGTAGGCCTCTTCCAATGTTTTTCAATCCTGTCTTCTTTGTTTTTTTCTTATCCACCCACTGCCCGCGACAGACGCAATATATGCCATGGTCTCCACCGCAGAGCTCTGGGTGCCCATTCTTATTGCGAAGTTGCAATTTTTTCAGAACAAAGTTCTGTAAAATTTAAAACGAAATTAACTAATCAATTAGAAACACATACAGAAAAATCAAATCCACGAAAAAATATTTGCCTGTTACCGGGATTCGAACCACGGATCTCCTCCTATCCGGGGCAGGCGCGTTATCCAATTACGCTATGGCGGCTTCATAGATTTCCTTGAATATATTGACCTTGTCTGTAAGTCTCTCTTATTAATTGATTAACATATATTATCCATTTTTAGAGCAATCCACTTTTTCTGGTACGGTTAGTACGGCACAAATTACTTTTTTAAACTTTTCTTTAACTGCCGCTAGGGGACGCCAGAATTAATTGATTTAATTAACTCGGATAGGAGGAGATTTGTGGTTCCAATCCAGGTAGCAGCCAAATATTTTTTCGTGGATTTGATTTTTCTGTATGTTTTTCTAATTGATTAATTAATTTGGTTTTAAGCTATCTACCATATCAACAACATCGACATAATGTACATAGAGGAAAGAGAGAATTATTTTCGTTTTTATTTATTTTATTTTTTCCGTGATTCAATATCATCTCCATGAACGAAATTTGGTTTTATGAGAATTGGATACGGCAGTGGCAAATTTGCAGTCGCATTTGCGAAAATAATCCGAAAATTTATCCAGTAAGGCGGGCCCCTGCACCATGATTCCGACCCTGGGGACCGGGAAAGATAATAATAATAATATTGGTTTATTTATATAGCGCCATTTTTGTGAAAATTTCACCTCAAGGGCGCTTTACACACAAAAAACTCTTACATACTAAAATCATAAAATAACAAAATGAAAAATAAAATGAAAAAGAAAAGAGAAAGAAAAACAGCTCGAAACATTAAATAGTAAAAGAAAACAACGAATATTAAAAAGGTTCTGGGAAGGATTTTGTAAACAAGTGCGTTTTAAGTCTTTTCTTAAATAAAGTCTTTGAATCCGTGTTTCTTATCAGGGAGGGCAAAGAGTTCCACGCTTTGGGGCCCGCCACCGCAAATGCCCGTTCGCTGAACCTAGTTTTCTGGAACTGACTTGCCGGTTGCACAACCCTTCCCCCCGCCGAAGTAGACGCTGACCTGAGAGTTTGACGTCTCCCATTCATGTTGTCTGGAATACAGATCCTGGAGATACAGAGACGCCATGTTATGAGTTGCCTTGTACATCAACCAACACAGTTTGGACTCTACTCTCTCAGGAAAACGAAGCCAGTGCAATTCTCGCAGAAGGGATGTTATGTGCGAAAAGATGTTTCGCTTGAACAATAATAACTAACTAACTACCTAACCATCACGCCGTTTCCCC
>JADDOH010021617.1:0-13108 GCA_016648135.1 Agrypnia vestita | reverse complement strand
TTTCGGGAGCTGTGACATCTTGATTACCAATATACACTGAATTATTATGTCCAAAACATCCTAAACAGTCCGGGATGGTGCAAGAACATGCGCCAATGAAGTATTAAAGCTTTGCGAAGCTGAAAAAGCGAATAATGGACCGATATTACCGTCTGACAGATAGAACGGCCGCCATTTCTGCATGGTTTCTTTAGTGCTGCCCGACCAAATTTCTGTATTTAGTACGACACCGGTCACCGGATATTCTGTACATTATGTATTGTGTAATAAATTTACACCCTGACAACTTCTGTTACGCGACAGGGACGCCCTCCCTCGCACTCCAAGTTATAGTGGTACGTCTATACGCGCTAGTTGGACAACGGATGACGTAGCACTTAGCACCGGTGCTGACTGCCTTTACGCAATTTTCCAGAGCAAATCCGCGTGTGCTTTCCCAGCTAAATATACGCTCACGGCGGCTGTCTGCAGTCACGTACAGTTAAAAAAGGCGCTCAAGTGAACAGAAATATGACGCACACTTTCGTCACAGAGGCGACATGCCAGCGGTAGGCAACCTTATTCCGTATTGTTTCAGGCTGAACTTGATCATTTAAAATTTAAATAAAATGCACAATATAAATCTGAAATTCACAGAGATAGGGAATTTTTTTTTTGATGATGGGACATTTTTACGTTAAGGGTTATACCACCCTGGGATCCTGAAAAATATGCAGAAACTGGGTGATTTTTTAATTTAATTAAAGTACATATTAATCTATTATTTGATTGGAAAATTTAAAAATGATCGCGTCATGTCCATTCCCGTGGCGCTCCTCCGCCGTGACTGAGATTCAAACACTCCGGCGCATGTCAGAAATAAAATGTCTATGATCCAGCTATGTTCCGACGCGAGGTATACAACACAACACGTAATTATTTCATGTACGCCAAATGAAATAAGCATAACTTCTAACGCGCTTTTTTTTAAAATTTAACTTCAGATTTTCCACTAATTTTAGTTCTGCTTTGACGTTAAATCGGCCATTTTCTCCGCACATATTTTTAAAATTGAAAACGGTCATCTGTATACAGGTGCTCATAGCTGGTAGCAAAAACCTACCATGTGGATTCCTGCCTTGATAATGAGTTAAAAATGATGTAATGATAGTTCAACTTTTTGCAAAAAATAAGTCAGAAATATTGGGAAAAAATGCAAACTTTCATATTGCATATCTCCGTAATTATTGATATTAGGTCATGGTTGCTTGAATTTTCGGCTCATTATCAAGGCAGGAATCCACTTGGTAAGTTTTTGCCACTGGCTATGAGATACCCTGTATAGTTTCATTGTATTTTTTGACTTATCAAAAAAATGTTTTGTTAGATACTTTTGAATCTAAAAGCAACGATGAAACTCGAGGTTCAACATTTTTAATGTTGAAAATAAGCGCTCGTCATCCAATCGAGAGCGCCCAGAAGTGCGCGTTGCCCCGCCAGCAGCGTGTGATCAAACATTGTTTTCACTGTTGAAAGTCTTTGAGAGAAAAATGCTATCGTTGCATCACGAATTGGCATTTCCCACAAGTGTCGACTGTCCCCCTCCCGTCTCGTATCCATTTCATAGCCGCGGACCGAAACTCATTCGTCCCGGTTCTGTAATAATTGGGAAGAAACTGATAGTGAAACGCATTTATATACATGCGATTTTATTATATATCTACTAGCTGTTCGTATTGCTTGCCCAACGTAACTTGGCGTGCGGCGAATTTGGAACTAAAACCCGCCCCGCCCGCACCCGGCGGTAACCCCTCGCCCTGTCATTCAGTACAATTTTGTATTTGCTCGGGAGCTGTGTCATCTTGATTACCAATATACACTGAATTATTATGTCCAAAACATCCTAAACAGTCCGGGATGGTGCAAGAACATGCGCCAATGAAATATTAAAGTTTTGCGAAGCTGAAAAAGCGAATAATGGACCGATATTACCGACAGACAGAACGGCCGCCATTACTGCATGGTTTCTTTAGTGCTGCCCGACCAAATTTCTGTATTTAATACGACGCCGGTCACCGGACATTCTGTACATTATGTATTGTGTAATAAATTTACACCCTGACAACTTCTGTTACGCGATAGGGACGCCCTCCCTCGCACGCCAAGTTATAGTGGTACGTCTTATATCCGGCGTTGCCCGGGTATAGGATTTAACTGAAAATTAATTTGTGGGGGAATAAAGGTTCCATTATTTTGTAAAGTCTCTAATAAATTTTCCATTTAATTTAGGCTGGAATGGAAGAGATATCCAGGGGGAAATGTTGCCTATGCTACCCGCCTGGTCCTGAAGAATAAGTACGCAAAATTTGGGTCAGATCGGACAAACGTTGCAGATTTGTATAGAGGACAGACAGACAGATAGACATACATTGTTTTATATTTATAGAAAAAATTCCGGCACCGGGAATCGAACCCGAGTTCCCCGGGTGGGAGCCGGATATCCTACCGCTACACTGCGCAGGACACGCCAGCGACTGCGGAGAAAATGTTTTGTAACACTTAGTGTAAAATATATTTTCTAAAATATATTGTGCGCTGTGTATGTAGTCTATTTTGTAAGGGTTCCGCACATACGATGATGGCAAATCCGCACGTCTCCGCGCTCGAATCTGCTCGCCCGGGGTTCAAGCCCCATCTCCGGCCGTTTAATTTGGTTTTTTTAACCGTGAATTCCAACGAAATTACGGGGACAGACAACGAAACTTTGTTTGTTTGATAGAATTTAAATTTAGATTTGCATTTAAAAGAATTAAACCAGAGACAAAAATGTTCTACCGTCAATTATTCGTGTACTGACCCGGTTGAAACGTCCAATAATAATAATAATTGGATAACTTATATAGCGCCGTTTTCGCGAATAGTCACCTCAAGGGCGCTTGACAGCCGGCATGCATAAGATTTGTTAAATGTTATAACAGGTGTCTTGTAGCTAGCGGCAAAAACTTCGGGAGAGTCTCTACATTCAATTTTGAATAGAAAATATTGTTTGTACTTTGGATGAAATGTCGACAGTTACGGAGATAAGCGACATCAATGTTTGCATTTTAATTTTTTTTACATTTTCAATTCTATTGTGCGAAAGATGCTTGCTTGTTTTATATTGCTGCTACGCGACGTGGACGGGTAATTTTATAACATTTTTTCCATCAAAACCCCGACGATAATGAAGGGAAATTGATCATTTTGATTTTTTTAATCACAGAATGTAAAATGTGTACGGAGATGAATTAAACTCGTTATATAAGAGATGAGAATAGGTCACGGCGGAAGAATGTCCCCCTTTCCGGCCAAAAGTCGTAGAAACACGGCGGAATATCCCAGAAAACTCAAACCAGAAAATTTTCATAATTGTTTCAAAATTTACAAGCTAGTATTTTTTTAAAACGAGGCGAAACGTGCTGGCGCCAGACGTGGTGCTAAATTGTGATCAAGAAATTTACGTTAGTTCGTGTCTGTTTATTTTGGTGGTCCGTAGTTTTAATTTATTTTTAAAATCATCGAAACTTGTTGCAAAATAGATTACTTTGTTTGATGCGATAACCGCACACGTACCTGTGATAAAAGTGACAGCATAGTTTATTAGTTTTACCGTGTGCTGAGGAGGTTCGCGAATGGTCTGTAATAATTAATAACACTGCTTTAGCATCTTCGTAGACAACGAAGAAAAAAAATATGTATGTAGAAAATCGTATCCACATGTTTATGGTTTTTTCGTAAGAGAAAATCTTAAAAATTGCGGCTCTCTAGAGGCCACACTACAGTACGGTGCAATATATTTATACACCTTCTGTGTGTAGTTTTCTGGGATATTCTGCCGTGTGTATGCGACCTCTGGCCGACTTTTTGGATTCCATTGCAGGGTCCATCATCAGGGCTAATCAGCTTGATGATGGACCCTGCAATGGGATCCGAAACGTCGGCCAGAAAGGCCACATGTACACGGCAGAATATCCCAGAAAACTACCCACAGAAGATTCTGATCGGCCGTGAAAACCCGAGAACATTTTTTATATATGTACCTACTTATTTTTTAGATTTTTAATCCGTGTTAAATTTTTTAAAAATTAACCCGTAAAAACTAACTTTTTATTATACTCCCTTTCTCATTTACTAGTGGAAACAGGTTTGGCGCTTAACCTACGCGTTAGACTCGAGTCGGGCGACGCTACGGAAGCGAGTAATAAAAAATTTCGAAAAATCCAAAATTATACTGTAATTATTAATTTTTTTAAAACGAAAATTTGTTAGATCATTTTTATCGTCGCCACAAGTCTTTCTGCAAAATTTCAGCTCTATTGGATTACGGTAAAGGGGTTAAAAAATCGATCCAAAGTTTTTTCGACAGACAAGCAAGCAAGCAAGCAGACGCTACGAGTTAAAAGGAAGCGAGTAAAAACGATCATTTTTGTTCTTCAACCATACGTTATTTCAAAATGGTGCAAAAAAAGCGAATCAAAACGCGTTTTTTTTATTGTATGAATAATAACAATTATTTTTCCATTTTATAAAAAAAAATTCTAATGTTGACCACTGAACACACATTTTAGATTCAACGTAAATTTGTTTAAAAATTCCCGAACGCAATTCTAAATTCATTTTTCGAAAACAGATTCGCGCGGCTGCGTCACCGCTGCCGGGTTCCCCTCGGCACGCGGGATTCAGATTTCCGTTTCCAGTTTGCCGCTTTCTCGCGACGCCAGTCACGTGTGTATATTTTTTTGGCAGGGAGATTTGTTTGAAGTCGACGCTTGTCTCGTTGCGTCATTCGTAATCAGCGGCGGACCCATTCATTAATTGGGTCGGGACCGGCGCGGACCGTTCCGCTATCATTCCAATTGGCCAATCACCCGCCGATGGCTATTACCGAATGCTGATATTTTCCCGTTCCGCGCACGTTTGAATTTGGAATTTCTTTTTGGCGGCAGTGAAAGTGCGAAATCTTTTCGTTTGTTTTTTATTTTTTCGATTTTTTTTAAAAGTGATGCGATTGTGGATGTGTTTTCGATTTCAATTATTCCCGCGATAAAATGTGGTTAAAGCATAATATTGACATTGGTTAAATGAATGATGGTCGATACTGATGACAGCCGATAAGTGATAGATTCTTTTAGAACTAACCTTGAAATCTCTGTTTAATTACATCGACGAAAATAATGATAGTTCATAGTTAGAATTATTGATCTTTGATCTGAAATCATTAGTACCTATAATACAATTCTCGAATGGCTTAGGTAATTACTGAATGAAAATATTTTATTTCATTGTATAATATGAGTATCTTATTATTATAAACTTTTATAACACTCGTAGTCAGAGCCTTGAATTTTTTTATACTTTTGTCTCACCATTTTAGGTTTACACCAGTTTTTTTTACACTAACCTCAGCATATTAAAGATTTGATTATCCTAGAATCATTATTATAAAAAAATATAATCAGTTAATATGCACATATATGTATAATATAGGTACCTACTGCGCGAAATTTGTAGATCCATGACACTGAAATAAGATAAGATAAAAGTTTATTGTTCATTTCTTACAATGTTACATGGCAGGTGAATTACAATAGTGACATTTCTATTAAAAATTAATTGCGATTTTAGGTTATTATTTTTTTGTATGATGTATAGTAAAGCCATGTACTCACTAGGGGACATATTGTCCCTCAACAGCACGCGCGGCATAGAGCACTGTTCCGCGACATCGCGCACAACATAGTGCGGCATTTCTATGTGCCGTGGCAACGTTGCCATGTGCACGGTACCCGAGCGAGCTCACTGCAACATTACGCGGAGCGTCAGTACCACGTGGTATGTTTACAAGTGAATACGCATGCGCTGTATCTGTCAAGATGACAATGTGGAGAAACGAAATTGTTCTTGAAGTCATCGAGCTGTATCGATCGAAGATCGCATAGAATATCCGTCCTTCTTTCTCTTTGCAGTAAATAATTTCGCATCCACCACCTTTTTCTCCTCTTACATTTCGATAAACTCGTTAACATAAATGGATACGCAGCTGTCATCATAACCTCATAGGGCGACATTTCCGCGATGTGTGGAAAACAATAATTATTTGCAAAAAGGACCTTGTTTTTAATAATATTCAATTTACTACAGTAAAACCTCGTTAATTTAAAATTGCGACCCAAAAAAACATTTTGAATTGCGCGGAACCCCGTTTTCGCCAAATGAGATACCGCAGCTGTCATCATAACCTCATCGGGTGACATTTCCGCGACAAGGTATGCGAGTCCCGGTGTGTACACGTCAAATGACCGCGTCATTGTCCCCAAAACATGAGCGTAGATGTTGGTGCGACACGCCGCGCGGAATGTTTCGCGATTTGTCCCCTAGTGAATACATGGCTTAAGCATCACCACTAATCTTATTCAGTCATGTCCTAGCTTCTTTACTAAACTCTTGTCTGCATTAAATGACTGGATAAATTATTCTAAAAAGTTTATTTTTATAGATGACTTATATCGCAACGTGATTGTAGAAATTATAAATAAATAAAAATGTTTTGACTACAACAAGCTATTTTATTGTTGAAGTGATATTTCATTGATTCAATTTTACCAAAACCATAAGTGATATTAGAATTTGTGAGGATTAGACTCTACGGTCTCACCGATAGTCCTGATAGTCCTCAAATAATTTAATTTAAGTGCGTGCCCGTACATAATTGGCATTATCACTGCTAGGCCGGATCTAAGAGTGCGTAGATTGTTAGAAACCACTAAATCCACAAAAAGTTACGTGTACAATGGCCCAAGAAATAGGATTGCCAATCTGGTGAATAGCCACTGTGTTGATATCAACTTCTTCGATGAATCATACGTCTCATTCTCATCAGCGGCAAAAAGATTGTTATCACAGTATTAAAATTACCCTCAACCCTATATGATTATACCATGTTGTTACTATGCTAGTATTGTTTTTTTATATACGTGCAATTTTTCTAATCCATTCATTTAAGTCTATTATTTTTGTAAAATCAATGTATATAGCCGATTGGCGTATGAATAAATAAATAAATAAATAAATAATTTCAGGATTCGGCAACATAATTCTGTAAAAAAAATTTGCTCAGGGAGCACCAGTTGTATATTGACGCTTCGTAGGTCAACCTGTTCAACAAATTAATAATACATTGAGTAGCTCCATAAAATTATAATAATATTATACAGAATTTCTTCATTATCCTTTAAGGGTTATTCACATATCAAAACAATATTGATACATTATTTTAATAAAATTATTAAAAAATTTGACACCTAACTAATTTGTTAATAGTATTTATAAAGCTATAATATATTATGAGCATAATTCAGTGCACAATTGGACAAATATAAGTATAAATCCCAGAAATGTGCATGGTTTGTGATAATGTGATGGTCCGAAGTAAAGTCATTATCATGTTGCGTTAAGTTTAGAATTCAAATAGTGAACAATGATTGTTACGCTGTGGACTTTAAACATATTGGTGTTCTGCTTGGTGAAAACAGTTTTTCCAAACAGAAGGAAAAAATGCCTTCCGGAAGACAGAGCAAGACCTGCGGAAGAACTGAATGTTGTCGCAAAATGTTGGCGCGACAGCAAATTGCAGAGAAGTTTGCGGGTGTACTTGGCAATGCTTAGTGATTCAGAAAAAGGAATTTTTCAACGTAACTGTGTGAGTTTTGGTTGGTAAATTTTATTTAAAAATTATCGTGTTTGTTTGGACGGGAGAATTTGCTATTATTTATTTTTTTAAATGCTCTGTAATAGACTGCCTAAGAACTTGGGAAGGCCAAATTTCTCTGGAGTAATTTTATTTACAATGAATATTTTTTAAAACTGACATTTTAAAGTTACTCGTGATGTAGACAAACTTTATTATTAATTTGAATCAAATCTAATAAACAACCCTTAATTTAATGTATTCCCCGTTTCAGTCTGTATCTCACCACGACTGCTGATGTGCCTCAGATATTTCATTTTAGGAGTTAGTGTACCTCCAACCTGACTGGGACAGGGTATAATGGTATCAAAATGGGTCAAAATCAAATTAATCACAAATTACAAAAAATTTGTTATTTGCTAAAGAGGAATAAATGAATTTGTGTTAACCACTTCACATTTGGTCAACCGTAGTGAAATTACGCAGACAATTCATCCTTATTTTTCGGGAAATTGGTTTTGAAATCATTTTTTTTACCATATTACAATTATCATATTTTCTGTTTTATTTCCAGGATTGGTGGAAGGTGGAAGTGAATGACCGACAAGGCTTCGTTCCCGCTGCGTACGTGAAGAAGATCGATGCCGGTCTCACAGCTTCACAACAAAACCTCGCCGACAGCAATTCCATCGCTGCACGTCAAAGCCAAGTAGGCATACTTTCTAATTACTAATAGTGATGATCGTGCTGTTATTTTAACCGTTTACACATGGTATAATTGTTTGAGATTTGTATCCAATTGTATTGATGATGGATAATTGAGATTATAGCACCGGTGATTGCCCGTCAAAAATCAGTTACCAATCATCTACACAATCAGTTACAAATCTAAAATAACGATTTTTGTGTCACAGGTTAAAATACCATCACTAATCAGCGATGTGCATTTAGTTGAATTCTTAATAATGATGAATGACTAGTTAATACTTTTACATTGATTAGTAATCAAAAAAACTAAATAGGTTTATTTGTTGATCAGCTAATGATAATGGCATTCTGTTTCAGATCAATGCGCAATATGACAACCTGCTTAGCCTGGCCAAGGAGAGGCAGAACAAGCTTAGTGAGACAGTCAAGGCCTACGTGCTGGTGCGTGAGGCAGCTGAGTTGGCCACGTGGATCAAGGACAAGGTAATTCAAATTTTCATTTCACCATTCATGCAAGTTAAGTTCACAAAATTAAAAATTATTTCCACACCTACCAGAGATTTCCTGAAATAAATTTAAGTGATTATATTTTTTTCCTAGGAAAACCACGCCCAAGTACAAGATGTTGGAGAAGACCTGGAACAGGTGGAGGTGATGCAGAAGAAATTTGACGACTTCCAGGCTGATTTGAAGGCCAATGAGGTCCGCCTGGCGGAGATGAACGAGATCGCTGTACAGCTGATGACCATCGGGCAGACTGAGGCTGCATTGAAGATCCAAACGCAAATCCAGGTGAGAACAATACGATTCTATTCAAGTTCTTGTTAGGTGCGAAGAATATAATAACAAATCCAGGCAAGAAGAATAAGATTCTATTCAAATTCTGGTTAGAGGCCCAATTATAATCAAAGATTAGTTTCTTTTATTGAATTGTGGGCAAAATTTATATTTTACAGGAACTGAACTCCAAGTGGTCTTCCCTTCAACAACTGACAGCCGAGAGGGCTGCGCAACTGGGCTCGGCGCATGAAGTGCAGCGTTTCCACCGTGATGTGGACGAGACCAAGGATTGGATCCAAGAGAAGGACGAGGCTTTGAACAACGAGGACCTCGGCAGAGATCTGCGCAGCGTGCAGGCGCTGCAGAGAAAGCACGAGGGACTGGAGAGGGATCTGGCTGCTCTGGGAGATAAGGTGAGTGGAATGTGATATCTATGAATTTGATATTACACACACAAGATTGTAAAATGTGTGCTATGATTTAAGAGGTTTCACCACCTTGGCATTTTCCAAATATCTTTTTTTTACTTTATCTTTTAGCTTGAAGTTCTAAGAATAATTTGAGTCATTACTAATTCAAAAATTAGCTGAGTTATAGCAATTTGAAACCAGCATTTTTTCCGAAACTCCCTTTTTCAATCTGGTGGAGAATATATTCCGTAAACTATTAGTCTGATTTTGATTAAATTTTGTACACGTTTTACTAATCACATTATCTACGATGTAGTTTATTTTTTTTTTTGTTGATAAAATGTGTTGTTATTACGAATTTTATACTTTGATTTTTTTGAAAAAAAATTAACCCCCACTGGGCCGTGTCGCATATATGCGACAGGCACAAAATAAATTATTTATCGACGGCCGCGTATCGAATTTGAAAAACGTAATTTTTTCCCAATAGAGAAATCCTGTTGTGACCTGTCGTTCCATTTTCAACTCAAAAACATCACGGATTATATTTTAAATCAACAATCAAAACAGAAGTTTTTCTGCCGTCAAAATCGTATAGAATTGTCATAGATGGCGCCCCGATCGCGTGTTGTGCAATCGAAATTCAAATATTCCATCGTCAAGGTCACGCGCAATGTGCGCGGGAAATACGATTTATTTTTTTCGATTTTCGATTTATTTGTACACGTGTATACAAATATATACGATATGTTTTGCGATATTTGTCAGTTTTTGTTGGTTTATGATTCAATTGAATACTAATAGTGATTTATTAACAAAAATACACGCAATTTTGTTGCGTTTATTTGAAATATGTGTGTGTGTGAAAGTGTATCATATTTATGTGTTATGAGTGCGATGTCCCGTCGTGTGCCATGCCGTGCAACAAAATATTTCACACAGAAGAAGATTATTATCAGAAAATGTTGCGCTGGCAACATTATGGAAATTCAAAAAAAGATTATTTTTTTTACTTAAGTGATAAAAAAATCATTGCATTTCGACACTTACGATAAAATAATATGAATGTGCGTTTTTTTTTAATATACGCATGTTTTCATGGTTTTTTCGTAAAAAGAAAAATCACAAAAAATTCCGAATATTTACGGCCCTCATCAAGTTAAAATAATTTTCAAATTTTGTTCAAATTCGTTTCAAATTTCAAATATAGTTCTCATTTGTATTAAAAAAATCTTTTTCGATATGCTACATTATAGAAATCACATCATTTAACAAGAAAATAATTACCTTTTTTATTTCACTCAAACCCTGACGACTTGATTATCTCCATCAGCTGCGCGTCTCGGAGAAGGATCTTTGCGGGACAGCACATAACTCCGCTATTTTAAAATTTTTTAAATAATTCGTTAATGAAAAATATTAATCAATGTATGCCGTAAACAAAGACAGTAATACTAATTTTGCATCTGTAATAGTTACGTCAAAAAAAATTGAATCTGAATGTATTTTATGATGCCTCAAGGTGGTTTAAGCTCTGAATGCATTATTACTAAGGCCCGGTTGTTTCAAGTTCGATCAAAGTAAGCGGTCGAGAAAAGCATAGATTTTTACGAAAACGGATCGTCTGATTGGTGGAGAACGTAAAAATCTATGCTTTTAAAGAACGCTTACTTTAATCCAACTTGAAACAACCGGCCCTAAGTCAGAATCCCGTGGATACACGGCCGCACGTTTATAATATTTGAATTGTGTCTATTCAGATCCGCCAACTGGACGACACAGCCACACGCCTCATGTCCTCGCATCCCGACACAGCCGAGCAGACGTACGCCAAGAAGGGCGAGATCAACGACGAGTGGACGCAGCTCACCGCCAAGGCCAACTCCCGGAAGGAAAAGCTACTCGACAGCTATGATTTGCAGAGGTAACCACACTTCCCAGAAAAGTGAAAAATCGCATTTTTATTTACTCTTGAAAAGCGTTTCACTGACATCACCCCCATTTTATTCCAGATTCCTATCCGACTACCGCGACTTGATGGCCTGGATCAATTCCATGAAGGGACTTGTCAGCTCCGAGGAACTGGCCAATGATGTCACCGGGGCCGAAGCGCTACTGGAGAGACACCAGGTATATATTCAGCAATTAATGCTTAAAATCTATAGTAGGGAATTTATAAGAAAATTGTTTAAACTCTTTCAAATACTAAATCACATCCTGGCAAATGATAAAATAATGATGAATTTTTTTCCAACACGACCAAAACCACAATTGGAGGTAAAGACTCTCTTCTAGGAGTAACAATTATTGGGAATTAAGAGAAGGACACATCTGAGGATTTCATCTTTTGATTTTTATATTATTTAGTTTTATTGTCTTTACCTTTTTTCTTTCTAAGATTTTTGTTTTTAATCTTTTCGTAGACCAAGTAATGAATCGGATCATTTTCTGAATATGAATAATTTTTTTGATTTGTTTCTTTTTAGTTTGGTAGTAGGAGTGTTCAATTACTTAAAACTCATTCTAATACTGATTGAATTTTATGTTTAAATGTTTTGTTTCAATCGATGTGTGAAATCCGTTATGAGAGATTTTTTTTTTTTTTGTAGTAATGGTTAAGCCTTATTTTAACTGGTTAGAAGTGGTATGGTTATTTGAGATTTGTATCTGATTGAATCGATGATTGATAGCTGAGATATAACTATTGTTTAGGACCGATGGTTGTCCATCGAATTGTGAAAAATCAAATACAAATCTAAAATAATTGTTAGTGTATTACCGGTTAAAATACATCACTAGTTTTTTGTAACCTGGTGGTCAGTCGATCTGGCAGTATACATTTGATTTGACAGAATTTCCAGAAAGAGGTTTCAATTTCCTGTGCAAGGTAATTTTCCAACCGGTTCAGTGAGACTGGCAGATTATACACTTCTTTGTGTTGCTTCTACTCCGGATTCTCTCATACTGACTTGGTCCAGCCTCCTTGTTATTCTCCACCAATCCCTATCCCTACTGTAGCTACAAAAAGATTATCAATAACAACGGGTGGGAAGTAGGCGGGCGCTTCAACAAATAATTTATACGTTGGCTAAACTCACTTTATATTATTTGGTCTTGTTGCTATTTCTTCCTGTTGCTCGATTCCTCGAAAGAAGGTTTGAACCCCAACGTTGCTGGAAAGGGTTTGAGGAACGGATAGCGGATTGCCAGGCAGTTTGCTTGACAATTGGCAACTGAATGGTGCTTGTCACAAATTTTCAAATAACCCATTACAAATAAAATTAAACTAAAGATATTTTGTTTCTGTTGCGCTACATTAATTGAGTAATTATTTGACTCTAATTTTACGTAATAAGTCTTATAATCAATGTCAAAACATTTTAATTGCAAAAAAATGACATGGTAAGAAGTATCATCATAATCCGCCTTGGGAACGTGGGAATTATAGGAATTCCAACAGAAAAAAACTATTTCACGAATAGGGCATCTATGAAAGGTAAAACAG
>JADDOH010021610.1:0-11032 GCA_016648135.1 Agrypnia vestita | reverse complement strand
AAATCAATTGTAGATTTTCTCATGAGCGACATCTGTGGGGATTTAGGGGAATGAAAATGGCTTTGTACAGGCCGCATGGAAAAGGCGCTTACAACTCATATATGAAAGCTTCACGCAATTTGAACATATATACAACTTCCAAAAAATGAGTAAGCATGGTATATTCTATCATGGGTGGAAATGGCGAATGTTACAATTGTGTAAAGTGATCACTTAAGCCAACCATAAAAAGACAGGTCATAAGTCCTGTTACACCCAAATGACTTCTATACCTACTTTCCCATAATTAATACAGTTTCGTCTCTGTGAGATATCTATAATATACATTAATTGATTAATAATGTCTCTGTGACATAAATCCAGCACTGTTCTGAAAGATTTGAACAAACTCAAAATATTCTGAACTAATTATTTTCTTTGGTTATGTTGCAGATGCCGCATGAAATGTTCTCACTCCGCGTCTCTGCAGTCTCATGAAAATATATCATGCAAAATTGTAATAGGTTAAGTGACCTCGGATGCTGATCTGAGTGGTGGTTGCAAAATTAATAAAAAAATTTTTACTTGATCGCTTGTGATGCCGCGATCAAGTGAAAATTTTTTTTCGTGAAGGTAGACAGTACTGTCACGAAATTTCAGTACCTACGTGTGCAATTAAATTAGAATTAATTAAATAAATCAGTAAACCGTAAATGAATGCGAATGCACATCACTACGGTGTTGCGTCGCCGCGTGTAACTTATAAAAAGTCTGGCACGCATAAATTATTCCTTCTTATTCAGCGAGCAGTATCGTCTCCAGCCACGAGATCTTGGGGTCCGGGTGTATTGAGATAAGATTCCGCCCGGTAAATAACTCGATAAAGGCAACCATTACTGAAACATCCGAAAATCTAAGGTATCACACTAATCATTTTTATTTTGTTTCTTTCAGGACCCTCAACCTAACTCACACTAACTCACACTAACTCATTCAAACATGAATAAATAAATCAGTCGTTTGCTAATTCACTAGCTCGTCCTCGTTAACTTTTTTTTTAACTCAGTAATCCAATCCAGTTAACTCCAGAATACGAGTTTAGATAAATCGTGATTTTTTAATGTAAATTCAACTTTTAGTACAAGAGAAACCTACATAAATATGTTCTAATGTTTAAGTTACTCCTAAATTTGCGATAATGCGATGAGTGGAGGATTACCCACAAGTCAATTATATTAAATTAAATTTACCTACTTAGTATTGTGATTATTTGTACCCGCCTAAGTGATTAATTATAATCTTTAAATGGAACACGATGGAGGGATATCCATCGTTTAAATCCTAACATTGTTGCATCAATCGAACTAAACGAATTATCATCGACGGATAACTACATGTGTCCGCGAGTAAAAATAAAATCTAAATATGTAAAAGCTATCAGATAATAACCCTGAGCGGTAGCATTCACAAATCATCTCCGATAGAGGGCGAGAAAATCTAGATTCGCGAAATCTTCGAGAGATAGGAGCATGCAGATGGACGCGGCGGATCCAGATGCACGAGAAGGATGCTGTCTCAAGGGCGAGGGTGTGCGCGAACACTCCATGGAACTTCCCTGACGACTTCTCACGGATGGCGTCTTCTCACGTACCTACACATGAAGATTGTCATCTCTTAAAATTTTTTGTCCTAGATTAGCTAGTTGGTTTCTGATTTAGAATGCCCGATAATTAGAATTAGCGCAGGATAGTGGCCAATTCTCGATAATAATATGAGAAATAAAAACAGGTTCAGCTAGAAAATGGTAGGAATTTTATATATAGCTAGGTGATCATATCTTGTATACTATTTGTAATAAATCATGTATGAAAACTAATCTCTTTCAGTTCAAATTGTGCAGTCCATCTAACAGCCAAAATATTATCTCATGTAATGTAATTTACTATCCGCTATACTTGATCTCTTCCAGATCTTTCCAGGTAAATATCACCCGCCCGAAGTTCCCTCGCAATATATATATATATAGTATAGATATATATATATATATTATATAGATATATTGTAGTAGTATAAAAAAAGATTATAAATTATTTTTGACATCTCTCAGATTTCATATATAAATTCACTTCCCAATGGCGGGAAGGATATTTCTGGACCAGCTCAGTTGGCAACATTGCTCAATCTTTAGGGTAGTTCTGGTTCACGAGTGTGTTTGGTGGGTATCGGGAAGTAAATGAAAGAAAAATGTTGAGTACAATATTATATTAGAACAAGTTTTTGTAAATGGTACAGTTGTAAATACAAGGAAAATGACACTACATTTTCTCATCAACAGTTGTAAATACAAGAATAATGACACTACACATTCTCTTCAATACTTGAAATCCTAGTGGGTTGCAACCGCTTTAAAAATTTAGTAACCTATAGTTAATCTGCTTAAAATCAATTTAGAATTAAATTCTTAACAATTGTTTTACTTCAAGCAATGTACAGGTTAAGACAGAACGCAGGATACTAGAGGGAGTCAGATGTGAAGTTCACAGAGATTAACTACTTTTCACCTGTTATTTGGTGGGGATGGCCACTCTTTGACTTTGCACATAAAAAGGGGTGATAACACGAGAAACAATGGTTTCTTTTCTCCTACTTGACTTGGAGAGGGCCGCCCTTAGCCAAGGTCGGCGTTGGCCGGCTGGTGTTCGGGAGACTCGTCAGGAACAGCTGTATTTATTGTACGTTTGTACATTGACATCGATCTTATGGTACAAATTCGTTGTTATCCGTTGGAAAACTTTTAAAAATTCACTGGTTGGCGACGCCTTTTATTAATTATGATAAACAACTGTATTTATTGAACGATTATACATGGACATCGATCTTATAGTACAAATTCGTTGTTAAACGTTGGAAGACCTTTACAAATTCACTCAATTTAACCTTTTAATTTTAACCTTTTGCTCTGCGGCGACGGCGGACATTTAAACTTGTGCGATTTCGCCGGCTATAGGTACGCAATAAACGCTGGAACCATCCACACAACACGGAAGCTTACTTGCCGCGAGACATTTTACACATTCGATCTATGACAATATATAGATATATTATTGGATATTATATATCAATGGATATCCTACCCATTCCTTATTCCCCTTTTACCTTTAATTCTTTGACTTTCATAGTTTGTTCGCAACTTAAAACTTTCACTTTTTTTTGTTTATTTATTTTAACTTAAGTTATTGTTGCTAAATTTTAAATACATAATAATATGTTAATTCTGTGGAAACTTGTAAGATGGTCTCTATACTACTCAATAATCTTTACTGTTAGTTTAATTAATAAATTAAATAAAATAACATAAAAATTAAATAATTAGGCTGCCGGCAATCTGAGGGAATTTAGGACTCACCGTAGCCTGAGGAGGAACCAGCTCATGTGTTCCTTTAATCCTTACCCCGGGAATACGAGTGATGCAGAATAGTAGAATAGCAGAATGGGGACTGCCTGTAACATTGACGGAAAGATACGTGCGTCCTTTTCCGGATGCGTTTGAAACTTCCAGTGTTCCTTGTTAATAAATGAATGAGAACATATACAGAATAAGGATATTTCTCTGGAATATCCAAAAAGGTTATTACACCTCAAACATGTTAATACTATAATACAATTTAGTATTGATTAATAATTCCACATTATAAGAGAAAATAAAATTTGAATATCGTTATTTTTATAATTCTTATGTTGATTTAAACTTTAAAATATGTTACAACCAATTTATGTCAAATAAATTTTTGATACATTTACCTAAATTGAATTTTTTTCTCGTTTTTTTCAACAATCAACTTTTTGTCAAATCTCATAAAATATGTTCTTTGATGAAATATAAATAGTGCGGTTTCATGAGGCTTAGAAACGGGTCTTAAAATCACAAGTTCAGCGACAAAGAGACCTAAAACAAAAAATATCCCATTTGGCACCGGCCGCAAGAAACTTGTGTCAGTGTGTGAAAGGAAAGTACGTAGGTACGTATATTTACGGTTTTATGGTACACCGTAAAACTCTTTTATTTTTTCTATTGGATCAAATTTATTTAATTAGCGTCGGAGTAACGTTTACATATTTTAATTGTTGAGTTAATTTTTTCAAACATTAACAAAATTAAATTAATAAAATTATTTTAATTTTTCAATGTATAGAACATTTACGAGGATCGGGTCGTATTCAGAAAGTAAATTTTTTGTTCTTTAATGGAAATCATTACACTGAATATAAATGCGTTTTGAAAAAAAAAGGTAAATGGGTCCTGATTTCTTTTAAACGTAAATAAATTGAACGTTTTGTAACGTGTGGTGTTTTGAGGCTGGCCATCCTTACTAGATGAGTGAGGGGGGGGGCTCGATACAAGACGGACAGACCGCGAGGGCGCGCTCTTTTCTTCCCGTCTACATATAGTAGCAAGGTCCGCAACACGTATCGTGCAAATAAAACAGAACAATATTTATTACCGCCTGTTCTTTCATTGAACAAACCCCATATTCCCAAAATGGGAATACACTATATAACGAGATAGTAATCGGAAAAAATACACAGAATCAACGATTTTACAGCTCTTTACACCTTTTGCACTAAAATTTGAAGATACTAGAAGGCTCTAGGATGATCCATACAAATCTGCAGCGTGACACCCATAAAAGCGAGGGTATCACGCTGCGCGCAACGTTTTTGCATTGTGGACGGTGGAATTAAGGTACAGATACACATGCTTCTTTACAGGCATGCTAATGAGCATGCCACTAATAAGCATGCCCTAACAACTGTACACACTTGCTCATTACTGGCATGCTTATTAGTGGCATGCTCATAAATAAGCATGCCCAAAGCTAACAATCAAACACACATGCTTATTAGTGGCATGCTCTTGTCATAGAATAGAGACGCTCTTGTTCAAAATGGAAACTTTGCAAACTGAAATAGAAAATTCAAGTGAACCAATAAATCAAAAAAGTTCCCGAGTTTCCATCCGCACATTTTTGATTTTAGTTTGCCTATTAATAAAATTTCGTAAACATTATTTCTCACTATATTATTTTTACAACAACGTGACCGAGTATTCCACAGACATTCGTGATTCCTATAATAAGTCACGAAAAGTAATGTTTTATCATCTCCCCAACGCGCCATATTTGTTTCATCTGTCGCGGACTGAGAAGATCGCATTGATAATACTAGCCGCGAAGCCCACGAATGACATAAGCATGCTCATAAATAAGCAAGTCTGTTCACACATGCTCCAAAGATACCCCTTCTCTATGCTGAATGACAGTGGCATGCTTATAAATCAACCGGCGGTTGATTTTTGAGCATGCCACTAGGTGGCATGCACATTTCTAGCAATGTGCGTACACACATGCCACTAATAAGCATGCCACTGTCAAAGTCGATACTGCGCATGCTCACGTGCCACTAAATAAGCATGTGTATTAGACGCCTTACACCATTGAAGCAAACCGTACAACGTGCGTAGCTAGCGCGTGCGTGATACTAGCGATAATAAATTAAGAGAGTACCTACATACGAAATTCAACAGAATTTTCTCGAATGTGATTGCAGCAAAAAAACAGAGTAAATTTGTGCGAATTAAGAAACATTATAAGTGTGTGAAATACTGTAGATACTTTTAGTGACTTTTAATTTGAGAAAAGTTCTCCGATTGAATTCGTGTCCAATGACTTTTTGTGAAATTAATAAATAATTTCAATTGTTTTATTGTTTCATTTGCATCCAGAGCCACGTCCAGTGTATTATATTGTAGTTACCTAGTCCAGCTAGCACGTAGCTACAAATATGTGTTAATAACATGTTCAATATGTACATGTATTAATAATATGTTCAAAGTTACTTGGCAGTTGGTGGAGAATTTAAATTACAGAGGCGGGCGAAAGCATAAACTTTAGTAAGGTACCTACTGACTACTGGCAATAAAGAATGCAGGGTCCAATTGGAGGCATAAATTTCACAAAATACTTATGATCAATGTGATTTTAATTTATGGTTTCCATATCTCTTTAGCTAAGGGGTATTCATTCGTATTAAAAATTCAAGTTTATATTTCAGGCTTGTTAAGGTAAAATTTAAATCTGAAAATATGATTTTGATTATCTTCTTTCTTCTTAAAATAAAATCTTGTTCAATGAAAATAGGATTTACTTTAATAAGTTACTTGCAAACCTCGTGTAGTACATATAGGCCTACAAATACAAAATGCCGGGATAGGCATTTTTAATAACCATTTGTTTCATAAATAGCCGGTAAAAAATAAATCAATACAAACATCTCATAAAAAGTCGGTAAGAAAAAGAAAACGAACTAAATTATTTTAATTATAGTTCATTATCTGTTATGTGTGGTTTTCTTGAATCTGTTTAGCATAATTTGTGATTTTTTCATGCGTAAAGATAAGATAAATTTTTCTGATACATTCTCAGTTTATTAGAAACATTATAGACGATGTGAACTTAAAAGTCTTGATGAAATCGACTATCCCCTTATCACAGAAAAAATATAAGGTTTATATGTTATTTAATGAAGAGTAGCTTGTTGGTCTTGTGATTAGGATACTCGCCTCGTGATCCAAAGGTCGCGGGTTCGAATCTCAGCCCAGACTAGCAAGTTAGTCCTATTTTCATAGCACAAGCGTTTAGCTTAGTTTGAAAATAGTAAGAATATTGATGTGACACGTATTCCGTGTTCGCATCTCTATTTAAAAAAAAAATAAAATAATAATAAAATTAAAATTTACAATGGACATAGTCAATTTCTGTTGGAGCATGGAATTGATTCCTGTAAACTTATACACGTACATATGAGTAGAGGAAGATTCGAGGAAGCTAAGACCCGCCAGAGCTATTAGAGCCAAGAGTGATGACACTTATCTACTTTAAATCCCTTGAAATCCTATCATAATAAATTTAAATCCTATCTATACACCCATCATAATATTGGATACCTACCAAGTGGTATCATAACATCCAGGTGATCAATCGCATTTTTTGTCTTCATTCTTCTACACTTTTTTAAAGTTTGAGTGTTAAGCTTCGTTGACCGTGTCAAAGTGATGAAAGAAAAAGCCACCTCGAGCACCGTGTATTAGTGCGGGGGTGCAAGAAGTGAAGAAGAAAATAAACCAAAATATTTTGCATATAACCTTCATATATCGAATCAGCCCTAGAAGAAGGGCGACGAAGAATGTGAGAATTCAGAGGTTAGTCCGACATAATCCAATCTATTCTGTATGTAGTTCTTTGGAATATTATACCGTGTATATGTGACCTCTCTGGCCGACGTTTCGGATCCCATTGTAGGGTCCATTATCAGACTGATGTGATGAATATATCTTAATGTGTAAGGTCAATTATTGGCCTGAAATACCGTACCGAAGTCAGGATGTGTCCAATTTTGTGTTCGGTTAAGCACTGGCTTGCAGTACTGTGTCGAAAGCAGGGTGTGTATGTATTTATTTAGTGTGTGGTGATACCGTATCGGAGACAGGTGTTATCAAGAATTTTTGACAGAAATTCTTTTAGTCTAGTTTGCTTTGACCTGCTTTCGACACGGTACTGAAAGCCAGTACTTACCCAACACATACATGGACACACCCTAAGTTAGGTGCGATATTACAAGCCAAAATTGAAACTACACATCAATATATACTCATCAAATTATTCCCGATGATGGACTCTGCAATGGGATTCGAATCGTCGGCCAGAGCGGTCTATACTCGGCAGAATATCTCGGAAAAAATACACAGAAGGTTCTGAATGACCGTGAACTGAACCGAGAACATTTTCATATATTTGCTTTTCTTTGTTCCACTATTGCTGACGTACCATGTACATCCACAAAAGTAGTCATTAGTGAGTATTCATAGATAGGCTAATTGTGCCGGGCTTCGTTATTGAGGGTCCCCTCGATATTCTCACTAAGTTGAGCCTCTCCTGTGCACAGGCACATTCCCTCTCGCATATGGAGCGATTCAATTACGCTTGTTGGTCCCGTTGCAACGCGTTGGTGGCATGGTCGCGGCTTGCTTTTTATTTAGCCACCGCGACACCGATCAGCCCGATAACAGACACTCGGCCGTATTCTGAACCAAGCAATATTGCAATTTCTGTACCCTGACAGTTATGTATAAAATTGTAATGTCGCCAATTTTGATGTTTTATGTTTGACAGGTTTGAAATTAATGAATTCAATCAATTAAAAAGCTCGTTATTCATAATGTTCTTAGGTTTTCACGGCCACTCAGAATCTTCAAGTTTGTGTTTACTGGGGTATTATGCCGTGTTGTTACGATGTGTTGAACACACATCAGCCCTGATGATGGACCCTGCAATGGGATCCGAAACGTCGGCCCGAAAGATCGTAACAACAAGGCATAATACCCCAGTAAACACAAACTTGAAGACTCATTATTCATAATTGTGAATAACTTAACGTTTTGTATTTAAATTTATTTTGATGTTAAGTAGGTACATCATTATTATTCATTTTACATATATATATACATGTCTGTCAAACCGACGTACGAAGGCCGAATGGTACGATCCGCTCGAGAGAAGGTACTCCAATTTGCACGATCTTGTTCCATCTGCTCTTCGTCCTTACGCTTTCCGGAGGCAATCCTTGTATCTCCCGTAAAATATGCATTTCGGAAGTCTTCGATCGCCTATGCGTACCACGTATCCCATCCACCTCAATATTACTTTCACGATATTGTCCTCGATTTACTGATACTTAGAGATTCGTAGAACCATAACGGTCGCTTCAGTGGATCTGTAGAATGCGATGAAGCAATCAGTGATTGAACATTTTTAGATTTCTAATATGTCTTCCGTACGGAACCGTACGGCGACAAAAGGCCCATGCTACAAAATATCCATAGGACGTTATGTATTAGTTTTTTTTATATGAAAATGCTTTCAATAAATAAGTTTTTGGTCATTATGTCATAGGATCCAACATTAAATGAATCTTTTGCGACGTTGATCTTTTTTCTTCTTCTTTATAGTAATTTTTTTATCTACATATAAAAGTCATTAAATATTCTCATACCCTGCTCAATATTCATTCAACACGAGTGCCCCATTCTTTAAAGTGACTTTAATTAACTACGACAATGACATACTTACTAAAAACGACACCTGTTTCATCATCAAAAATGTTGCATGATTACTTCTCAAAAAATACAGAACCGTATTATTTATAATAAATAAATAAATATATATATTTTTTATTATTAACAATTGCTAGAAAAGTCCTATGAATAATTTTGGATTATTTTCTTTTGTTTAAACTCCACGATATTGCAAGGTAAGCATCCAAAACTATCGATTTTATTTTGAGAAAAACTAAAGTATTTCAGATAATGTTTCTATATAAATTCGATGTAACTTATTAATCCCTTATCAAAGTTTATCGGAATTCTCAAAAGCAATTTGGGTTGAGATTAAAAACAGAAATTTTAATTTTGAAACTTAATTAGATATTGTTTATGCCTAAGTGATACAAAAGTGCGTGCTCTCTCGATACTATCACAGATTACATTAAAACAGTCCTCTCCCATCTTTAAGAACTCCAACCCAATTTCAAATCATGATTTAAAACTCTAATTGAGTTTGTTTCACTCTTCTGCAACGACTAATTAATTATAATGATTAGATCCTGTCCACCTGACCTAACATAACCTTTTAGAGATAGGCACTGTTTAAAAACGAAATTATATTTATCTACGAATAATATAACCGTCCCAGCGTTAACACTGAAGAGGTTGTTAACACATTCTTACCATACAGACAAGTTTGCACTGCATACATATTGCCAGTGTCAGGTACTACAGTATGTTACTTTAATATCAAAGACCTTGAAAAATATGAGCTATTTATTGCGCTAATTATATTTTAAATATTAGGTCCTTACATATGAAATTGGCGTTTAGTATGGGAGGAACATAAAGCCGATTTTTTTTTTATTATAATATATTTATTTAATCAAAGTATGTACCATTGCAATCTATGCACTTTTGCCATCTCACAGGTAGTTCATCGATCCCTTTACTAAAAAAACCATTCGGACGGGAATCAATAAAATCTTTGAAGGCAGTTTGGACTGCCCCATCGGACTTGAATTTTTTCCTTTGCAAGAAGTTATCCAAATTTGGAAAAAAATGGTTATCTGTTGGGGCAAGGTCCGGAGAGTACGGTGGATGTCTTAGACATTCCAATTGAAGCTCCTCTAATTTGGTAGCCGTCTGTTGTGCAGTGTGTGGTCTAGCGTTATCATGAAGCAGCAGTGGCCTACAGCGATTAACCAGCCTCGGTTGTTTAGAAGCTAGCTTTTCCATCATGGTTTGCAGTTGCTGACAATAGACATCTGCCGTAATCGTCTGGCCAGATTTAAGAAAGCTGTAGTGAACCACACCAGCACTAGTCCACCAAACGCTCACAAGTAACTTTTTTGGAGTCAATTTTCGCTTGGGGCATGGTTTGGCTGGTTCGGCAGGGTTCAGCCATTGCGATGAGCACTTCCGATTATCGTACAGGATCCACTTTTCATCACAGGTAATGATTCGATTTAAAATTCCTTCATTATTGTGCCGGTTGAGTAATGCAACGCAGCAGTCAACGCTCGTTTGTTGATTTGCTTCACTCAATTCGTGAGGTACCCACCTTTCAAGCTTTTTCACCTTACCAATTTGCTTCAAGTGAATTAAAACAGTTTTATCACTAACACCGCAGCCTGCAGCTAACTCGGATGTGGTTTGCGATGGATCCGCTTCCACAATAGCCTTCAATTCTTCATTATCAACTTTGGTCTCCGGCCGTCCACGGGGCTTGTTCTGCAGGTCGAAATTTCCAGAACGAAAACGTTGGAACCAAAACGCACTGTGTTTTCTTTTGCGGCACCGTCGCCATACACATCATTAAGCCTTCGAGCCGTTTCTGCAGCACTGGTGCCACGGTGGAATTCGTACTCGTTAATAACGCGATATTTCAAGTTT
>JADDOH010021608.1:0-15211 GCA_016648135.1 Agrypnia vestita | reverse complement strand
GTACACAATCAGAATATATAGATAGTTTAAAGAGAAAAAAACAAATCATGCAAACATAATAATGACATAAAGAGAAAAGAAAATACTTAAAATATAGATACAAATATATAAAGATAAATATAATATAAAGTAAAAAGCTAGTAATATGTATATTAAAAGCAGAAGCATAAGATAAACGTAATATAATAGAAATTTAAAAACAAAAAAAGTATTAATGTAGAGTGAAAAGATATAGCACAGGCTTTGAAAGTAATATTATAATAAAAAATATACATACAATAATGTATAAACTATTTAGTATACGGGGTTATTTGGAAAACATTGATAATCTCGCAGGACTATATTCCTGCCGTGATTATGAATCGAAAATGTTCAAACAACCATGACCTAATGTCAATAGTTAATGAGATATGCGACATTGAAGTTTGTAATTTTTTTTTCAATATTTCTGACTTATTTTTTGCAAAACGTTTGACTATCATTGCAGTAACTTATATCTAATACGAAAAATTAATTAACCTTCCAATTGGATTTTTTCAGGGTTTTTATCATTTTATTTAACTTATATTGAAACGAATGAATTTTTCGTAATCAATATAAGTAACAACTGTAACTTCAACGTTTTGTAAAAAAAAGTCAGAAATATTTTTTTTTAAATGCAAACTTCATAACTATTAATAATGGTCATGGCTGCTTGAACATTTTCGATTCTTAATCAAGGCAGAAATATAGTCCTGCGAGGTTTTTAATGTTTTCCAAATAACTCTGTATATACCCGTATATACACATGTTACTATGGTCACAAAATCAGTCATCACCACCGACTACCAAATTATATAGACATTAAATTTATTGGTACACGCTGTCGTTCCACAGCTGGTTCCACTATGTTGGACCTGTTTAAAAAATTAATAGAAACTTATAAATTCTTAAACAATTATAAAAAGGTCAAACTAAATCGACTGCTAGGCCCTGCGGGCGGCTTTGGTCGGCCGATAGCTTCCGCAAATGGCTGACACCGGTACCGGCCTCTACGCTTACTATATGCTTACTTCTAGGCCCTGTTGTCAAAGTCAAAAACTAAAATATACGAATAAACTTTTTGGATTTAACGTTGCACTATAATAATAACAGAATTGAATTAAACCTACGTACATAGATACCGTTATGCATAATAATGCAAACCACCCTATATTGCATAAACATTCCGCGTTCCATTCAATGCTACATCGTCTAGTGAATATACCCATGACAGATGCCAATTTTCAAATAGAATTACTACTCAAAAAAAAGTAACCCATTAAAACCAAGTTTTTATTACACTCCCTTTCTCATTTACTAGTTGAAACATTTTTTTTCGCTTAACCTACGCGTTGGGCTTCGGTTGGGCGACGCTACCAAAGGGAGTAATAAATTTCCAAAAATCCAAAATCATACTATAATCAGGTTACGCGTTGAAATATTTTTATACAACTTAATAATTTGTATGAAAAAACCATTCAAAATTTGAAAAATCCAAAAATTTATTAATTTTTTTAAACGAAAATTTGATAGATCTTCTTAGTCGTTGCCACGAGTCTGCTTGCAAAGTTTCAGCTCGATTGGATCACGGGAAAAGGGTTAAAAATCTATTAAATGTTTTTTCGACAGACAAGCAAGCAGACGCTACGAGTTAAAATAATGGGAGTAATCAGTGATGTACAAGATACCCAATACAAAGTATCTGGAATAAAAATGCAAGATACTTTAAAATCAAGTATTTCAAATACCAGATACAAAAACTTTCTGGAATGGTATCTGAAATACTAGATACAATATACGTATCTTCCAAATACTTTTAATAGATAAAATCCTTACGTAATAAAATACATTTTATTGAATGTAGGTTTATTTTTTACGTGAATTATTTACGAATAAATCGCATTGATCGCGCAAATGTAACAAGATAAAATATTATATTTTTATGGTTTTAATTGAGACTTGAGTAAAACCAGTTCTTCAAACATTTTGTCGCTCATTTTTCTTCGACGAGGTCTCATTATAGGTACATCATTGGAAAAAAGTATCTTAACATTTACAAAATACTAAAATACAAAAAGAATGTATGTAAATACAAGATACAAGATGGATATTGAAAAAAGTATTTCAGATACAAGATGAAAATACGTATTTTGCATCTTGTATTTGTATTTCAAATATTAGTATCTTAGATAAGTCACATCTCTGGGAGTAATGAATAATTTTGATTGTAATTGATATAAATTAACTTTGTTTAAACCACTTATTTATTGAAAAAAAAAATCAACATGTTTCGAAGCCAATGGCTTCTTCGTCAGGAAAACAAAAATAATATTTAAAAATCGAAGTATAGATCAAAATATTAAAAAATTATGTATGGAAAATGATAATATAATAATAGTACCTAATTAACATGAAATTAAATTTAAAAGATAACTATTTGCAAAAAGGACCTGATTATTTATAATATTCAATTTACTATTTACACTCTTTCTTATTTCCAAAATTTCTAATTTATCAAAGTGTGATTCTGTATAATTTGTATGTGAAATTTGTAAACCCTTATTAATATCAAAAGAATGACCCATAGCCAAAAGTTGGTTAGCAAATTCAGAATAATTATTACTATTTAAACACCTTAAGTGTTCCTTAACTCTAATATCAAAATTTCTACACGTTTTTCCTGTATAAAAATAATCACAATCATTGGCTTCGAAACATGTTGATTTTTTTTCAATAAATAAGTGGTTTAAACAAAGTTAATTTATATCAATTATAATTATGTTACCACAAAATAAATTTCCTACATTTGAAGAAGAAATTTTGATTGTTTAGAAAATAAAATAAATTTGAGTTCCTCTCCTCTCTTCTCAACATTCCCGTTACAACCGACCAGTAACTCTTTAATAACCACGCTCATTTTGTCAGTAATTAATCAACGATCAAGACAACATTTCAATAATTCGGACAGCTGTGCCCTCCTAATTATCTCGGTGCGATGCTCCATACTCGCCGAGCAATATACGGATTACGTCCAGCCGCTGGTCCGCACAGAATCGCTCCCTGAGAACAGAGTTGAAGTGCCTCAAAGTGCTAATCTCCTTCAGCGCGGCATGAGGTGTTGGCTGGGCAGACGGAGGCACAATCAGGTACGTGCTGGGTATTCTAATGCCTACAGTGTGACCACAAACAGAAGGGTCGTAATTTAATTATTTATTTATTTATTTATTAACGCCCTATAGAGCTTTTACAATAGATAGGTAAGTGTACATAATCAAAATATATAGATAGTGTAAAGAGAAAAGAAAATACTTAATATATAGATACACATATATAAAGATAAATATAATATAAAGTAAAAAGCAAGTATGTATATAAAAAGCAGAAGCATAAGAAAAACGTAATATAATAGAAATTTAAAAACAAAAAAAGTATTAATGTAGAGTGAAAAGATATAGCACAGGCTTTGAAAGTAATATTATAATAAAAAATATACATACAATAATGTATAAACAATTTAGTATACAGGGTTATTTGTAAAACATTAATAACCTCGCAGGACTATATTCCTGCCGTGATTATGAATCGAAAATGTTCAAACAACCATGACCTAATGTCAATAGTTAATGAGATATGCGACATTGAAGTTTGTAATTTTTTTTTCAATATTTCTGACTTATTTTTTGCAAAACGTTGGACAATCGTTACAGTAACTTATATCAAGTATGAAAAATTCATTATCTTTTATACAAGTCAAATAAAATGATAATTGAAATGTTTTCCAATTGGATTTTTTTCAAGATTTTTATCATTTTATTTAACTTGTATTGAAACGAATGAATTTTTCGTAATGGATATAAGTAACAACTGTAACTTCAACGTTTTGTAAAAAAGAAGTCATAAATGTTTTTAAAAAAATGCAAACTTTGATATTGCAAAACTCCATAACTATTAACCATGGTCATGGCTGCTTGAATATTTTCGATTCATAATTAAGGCAAAAATATAGTCCTGCGAGGTTATTAATGTTTTCCAAATAACCCTTATATACTCGTATATATACATATGTAAATGTAACTATGGTCACAAAATCAGTCATCATCACCGACTACCAAGTTATATAGACATGAAATTTATTGGTACACGCTGTTGTTCCACAGCTGGTTCTACTATGTTCGAGCTGTTTAAAAAATTACTACGAACTTATAAATACTTAAACAATTATGAAAAGATCAAACTAAATCGACTGCTAGGCCCTGCGGGCGGCTTTGATCGGCCGATAGCTTTCGCCAACGACCGAAACCGGTACCGGCTTCTACGCAGCCATTAGTATCTGCTCACTTCTAGGCCCTGTTGTTAAAATCAAAAATCTAAAATTCACGAATAAACTTTTTGGATTTAACGTTGCACTATAATAATAACAGAATAGAATTAAACCTACGTACATATATACCGTTATACATAATACTTCAAACCACCCTTTATTGCATAAACATTCCGCGTTCCATTCAATGCTACATCGTCTAGTGAATATACCCATGAGAGATGCCAATTTTCAAATAGAATTACTACTCAAAAAAAAGTAACTCATAAAAACCAAGTTTTTATTATACTCCCTTTCTCATTTACTAATTTGATTTACTTTTTTATCGTCGCCACGAGTCTGCTTGCAAAGTTTCGGCTTGATTGGATCACTTGGATCGATTGGGAAAGGAGTTTAAAATGCATCCAAAAAATTTTCGTCAGACAAGAAGACAAGCAGACGCCCCGAGTTACGAAAGGGAGTAATAAAAAAATTCCAAAAATCCAAAATTATACTATAATCAGGTTTCGCGTCTACCAGGCGCATTGAAATATTTTCACACAACTTAATAATTTGTATGAAAAAACCATTGAAAATTTGAAAAATCTAAAAATGTATTAATTTTTTTTAATGAAAATTTGATAGATCATCTTGATCGTCGCCACGAGTCTGCTTGTAAAGTTGCAGCTCGATTGGATCACGGGAAAAGGGTTAAAAATCGATCCAAAGTTTTTTCGTCAGATAAGCAGACAAGACGACAAGTAGACAAGCAGACGCTACGAGTTAAAAGAAAGGAAATAAAAAACAAATTGTCATAACGGTTACGTCCCAAATTTCAAAGATAGAATTTTGTCCAAAAAACAAAGAATTTTTATACGCGATAAATTGTCATGATCTTATAACAATAACGGATGTGCTTAAAATTCCATCTAGATTTTTTTTTAAAAGTTAAAAAGTGAAAAAAAAAAGCCATCTAATTAATGGTATATAAAAAGTGTATTTTTTTCTCATTAATTTAACCGTCGTTATACGAAGTCGGTATAACGACGGTTCTGATTTGCGATCGTAGAACAATGCAGGATGTGTAAAAACGTCGTTGTACTGCGCTGACTATATTTGAGGTTTGAAAGGTATCAACTTTAAATAACTCACCCAAGTTTCAAAGGAAAATCTTTTGTAGTTATAGAGCTGTGACATAAAGTGACTTTATATATATAAAACTTCAATCTGCTCTCCTGCAAACTTGAGAAAAATCACATGCGTCGTTATTCTACGATTATGACGAAATATTTATATGATACGTCACCAAATAATATAAATGAGCAATGGCGGAGTACATTATACATAAATAACATTTCATATATAGTGACTAAAAGTTTTATACTAAAAATAGCTTAGGCAAACTTATAATAAACTCCAAAGACAAAGTCGACCAGCCAAAGCATTCCGGTATTTATAAACTAAATTGTATTGACTGTTCAAAATTTTGTAAAGGTAAAACGACACGTAATTTTAACGTTAGAGTAAAGGAACACTTGAGATGTCTCAATAATAATAACTTTTCTGAATTCGCGAACCAGGTTTTGGAAACAGGCCACACGTTTAAAAAGGAAAACGGTATCGTGATTCTATACGTAAATAGAAAAAGAGTAGCTTGTTGGTCTTGTGGTTAGAATACTCGCCTCCGTGATCCAAAGGTCGCGGGTTCGAACTTCACTCCAGACTAGCAAGTAAGTCCTATTTTCGTAGCACAAGAGCTTAGCTTAGTTTGAAAATAGTAAGAATATTGATGTGACACGTAATCCGTGTTTGCATCTCTATTTTTATTTAAAAAAATAATAGATTCCTTAAATTAGATAACTTGGAAATACTAGAAATAAAAAATACCTGAACACTAAAGCCAATATAATTAATATCCACACATTTTACGAACAGCCCGTTATTTGATATAATCACCGTTTCGGAGTCCACTTCTCAATTACCCCCACCATAACTGTAGCCACACCTCCGTTCAAAAGTTGATTTTGGATAGTTAGTTTGCGTCCGTCCTGATGAGGATACAGTGGTATCGAAACGAAAATAGAGTTACTGTAGGTCGACCACAATCAAAAGACCGTTCCCTAGCTTTGTCAGGTAAGAAGAAGCGTGGGAAAAGTCGCCTGGCAAGCCCGTATTACAAGCCTCAATAAGATATTCCAAATAAAAATATATTTTTTAGTTTAAAAAAGGTTACTTACTTACTAGAAAAACTTCTTTTGTGTTCATTTTTTGCATCGTAACAACATTTTTTGCGCACATTCTTTTGAATGCGGTCTAGCTATAGTTATGTGGTTTATACAAAGTTGTTTAATTAAAATTAATAATATCTAAGTATTTTGAAAAAAGCTTTGAATTTAAACGTTTATGAATTTAAGTCGGATTTTATGTTGTATTTTACGTGTTTCCTGATCATCTCTTCTGTAATATTATTATATAAATTATTGTGTATGGCATAATCAATATATATAAAATTATCCTATATCATATATATATATATATATTAGATAATATGATAAAAGCCACCGTTGTTTCCCTATCCGCCAAGTTTTCTTCACAACCAGCCACAACCACCCACCGGTGGTTATGGTGGTGGATAGCCCTTGGTGTCACATCGAAAATATGCGAGTTTGGTGGGGATGGCTGTGCGTGGGTGGGAGTGGGTGACGAAAATGTGCATTCTAGCACATTGTTTTGCTATGGGAAGGCCGCAAATGCTTCAGACTGTTTCAAAATAGGCACGCTGACTGTGTCGGTGAGTCTAAAAGGTTCCGGAAAAACCTGCTCTAGAAAGTTCTGTAAGAATAAGGTTCTAGAAAATTCCCGAAAGTTCTATAAGGTTCTCAACTGAGTGGCGGAATGTGTCGGTGTGTCTATAAGGTTCCTGTACATTCGATAAATCTCTTGAAAGTTCTGGAAGGAGAATGTTCTGGAAGGTTCGCGAAAGTTCTATGACAATCCAAACAGTGTACTAAAAATCTACACGTGCGATCAATATGAAATTTTTTGCACATCCGTCATTGTTCTACGATCATGACAATTTATCGCGTATAAAAATTCTTTGTTTTTTGGACAAAATTCTATCTATGAAATTTGGGACGTAACCGTAATGACAATTTGTTTTTTTAATTCCTTTCTTTTAACTCGTAGCGTCTGCTTGTCTACTTGTCGTCTTGTCTGCTTATCTGACGAAAAAACCTTGGATCGATTTTTATCCCTTTTCCCGTGATCCAATCGAGCTGAAACTTTGCAAGCAGACTCGTGGCGACGATTAAGAAGATCTATCAAATTTTCGTTAAAAAAAATCAGTAAATTTTTGGATTTATCAAATTTTTAATGGTTTTTTCATACAAATTATTAAGTTGTATTGAAATATTTCAACGCGTCTGGTAGACGCGAAACCTGGTTATAGTATTATTTTTGATTTTTGGAATTTTTTTATTACTCCCTTTCGTAGAGTCGCCCGAACGAAGCCCAACGCGTAGGTTAAGCGCCAAACCAGTTTCCACCAGTAAATGAGAAAGGGAGTATAATAAAAACTTGGTTTTTATGGGTCTACACGCGGGCACAGCTAGTATTATTATATAAATTATTGTGTATGGCATAATTAAAATATAAAATTCCATCGAAAACGTTCACCGACATCATGTCCACCCTGTTGCGTGCTCGTCTGTAGTTAACTAATAGAGCTCTCAAGATGTTTGCTATCTGCTAAGTTCATTTCGCCACAATACGGATTCCGGATCGATGTTTTCGTTTCGGCGACTGCCCGCCTATTGTCGCTGGGCACCGAGTCCCCATTGTGCGCCCCCTAAGCGGGTACTTAACAACACAATCGACGGGGTGCCTACCCTTCGAATTGCGAGCGGCGGATTTCGGGCTGTTTCGCGAGCCATTTCGCGCGCGGATTTGCGAAGAGAGCTGGCTACAGTCGAGATTGTCATCACGGAATTTAAATATTAATATATACAGGGTTATTTGTAAAACATTAATAACCTCGCAGGGCTATATTCCTGCCTTGATTATGAGTCGAAAATGTTCAAGCTATTATGACCCAATATCAATAGTTTAGGAGATACGCGACATCAAAGTTTGCATTTTTTTTTCAATATTTCTGACTTATTTTTGGTAAAACGTTGGACTATCATTACAGTAATAATAATAAGAACATGTTCAAATCATAGGGATGAACATGTTAACTACACTTTATCATAAAAATCAAATCAGTTACTAATGGGAAGAACATGTTATCTTCAATAATAACATGTTCATGCCATCATTCTTAAATTAAGACGCCTTTTAATTTGATTGGAATATTTATGGTTAATATACATTTTACTCTGGTAGTACTCTCATATATTTATTTTTATTTGAAGACTATTACAATATGTACTTATATATTATTTTTCAATAATTTTAAATGGTACATACCATGTTTTGTATTATTAATTAACATGCCAGGAATTTTGTAATTTTGGATAATGGATGGTAAAAACGGATAGCATTTGAAGAGTTGTTTGATGTTCGTGTTTCACCAATTTTAAAAAGGTGTTATACTATTGAAAATGAGTTCCAGAGGCGAAAAAATGGTTGTTAACTACATTTTCTTAGGAAAAATAAGTATATTTTTATTTTTTGTGAATAAATGCGTTTTTTTACTTTGATGATTTTGAAATTAATCTTGAATTAGCAATAAAACATATTTTTCAAAGGCGAAATGACTTGAATGTTAGTTAACTTCTCGCCATGGGGTCTTCATTTATTATTTTGAAAATAGCTGATGTGTCCGCTTCAAAGCCGCCTGATTTCGATCAGTTTTACAATGAATTCCGTGGTCATAGCAGGCACAAAGCTAATTCTCAGAGTACCGGATTGTTCGCCTCACCAGGCTGGAGATGCACCCGGGGTAGGGCTGAAGACGAACCAAGCTAGGTGCTGCGCACACAAATAGTCCGCACCGAGTAGGCTTTGTGTCCTCTTTTTTGCCTGGTGTTGTGCCCCAGTGGATTGGACCCATTGTCGCGTGGTGTGGTGCTTAAGGAATTAAATGCTTTCAAATTAATTTTCGGACTCGAAGGGTTTGAAGTGCAATTTGCCAGAGTGGTCCTGTTGGACCTACTTAAGTGTGCTTGGAACGGAACGAAAAGGTTTAAAAAAAATTGCAACGCAGATAATTGACAGGAAGTAAAAATACCTAAATGCAAAAATGCAAGCGAAATTCTTGCATTCTGCATCACATTTTTGTGTGGAAATGTATCAAATTAGAACCTATTCTTCTTCAATAACAGCAAAATAACTTTTTGGTAACATTATCTCATCTAAATTTAATAATTTCATTATATTCCTGTCTTTCGGTCCGTAATTTGCAACATTACATTATTAATTACAACTGTAGATAATTAGTGCGTTACACGCAATCAGCGCGCGGTTAAAGCAACACGCAAGGTTCGCTCCAGCAAATTACACGCCCTTGACATTTTAATTTTATTATTTAAAAATTATTTTATTTTAGTTTTACGAAAATAAACTCAATTTAAAAAAAACAAATGGTTACCTATTCATAACTTTTCAGCTTCAAAATACTGAAATTATTACATCTTGCGGTTTCACGTGTCGCCTAGTTTATATTAATAAAAATAAAACACTTTGTATACGATTTATTGAAATACTAACACGTTTCGGGGCCAATGGTTCTTCATCATGCTACAACGGATACTAAAGATGTCAATTTGAAGTATAGACATTTTAAAAAAATATATATGGAAATTGAATAAACTAAATAAACTTACGTAAAAAAATGAAAACATGACTATTTTCAAAAGGGATTGGGTTATTTATAATATTTAAATTGCCTTTAATACTTTTTCAAAAATCTAAAATTTATATTTATCTAACTGTAATCCTATGTTATTTGTACTTAAAATTTCTCAACTCCTGTTAATATCAAAAGAATGGTTTGTTTCCAAAAATGTTTAGAAATTTCAGATAGTTATTACTATTTAAACATCTTTAGTATTCCTTAATTTTAATATCGAAATTTCTACAAGTTTTACTTTTATAAATTTTATATAGGTAAAACTATACTGAATATGTATTTTATATTCTGTATTTGAAATTTTAATTTTTAGTATACGTTGTATCCCGATGGCACCGTTGTCCCGAAACCTGTTGACAATTCAATAAATAGTAACAATTGAATAAATAGTAATTTTAAACAAAGTGTTTTCTTTTTATTGATACAACACTAGCTGTAAACCGTAAAAACATTAATTCGCGTCTTTGCTAAGCCCTAGTACATATTGGTAGTATCTTTTTGGCGGTCCACGGAGAAGCGGCCGTAGCATGTGTAGGGCGGCCCGGGGTTCAAGCCCCATCTCCGACCGTTGAATTTTTTTTTTAGCCCTGAATTACGGACGAGACATTTTTTCATTGAGTTCCGTATATTTTTATAAAACGACACGAAGTAAATTATTCAATCAATTAATAAATTACCAAACCAACGACGCTTTAGAACTAAAGAAAATTGCTCCACTCTCAAGGCTTTACGTAACTGTATGGACGTGTGACGTGATTGTATTTGTCAAAAATATTACAAAATAATCTTTAATTAACAAAGATTATTTTTAAGTCGGTATAATAGGTTTTTTTTACAATTTGTTTCATAAGAAACAATTTTTAAAACATTATATTTTGTGTGGCCTTTTTTACATAGCTTATAACTTCGATAAATTTAGAGAATAAATATTATTATTTTCAAATGATAAAGGGGTACCTAAAGAAGAAGAAGATCATTCTCACCTTTAACTTTTTATTTCATGCTTAGTAACGTATTTAACAATAAATCCCAAGAACCAATACGAATTTTCAGGTATTTTAACACAGAACACAGTCCTGTATCCTGGACAAATTTAATGGTAGAAGCCAAATTCTGAGGCTATCGTCTACTTCGGCTGCACAAAGGGTTGTAGAACCGATCAACCACTGTCAGAAGAATAAGTTTGGCGGACCCAAAGGCTTGATACTCCCTACCCTCCATAATACAGAACAGTGCAACAGACACATTGTTTAAAAAAAGACTTAAACTTCGCCTTTTTGAAAACTAAATTCCGTAAGTTCACAATTTTAAGCTGCCCTACATCATCATCATCATCACTCTTGGCACTATAACCCTTGGTGGGTCTTGACCTCCTCAAGAGTCTTCCTCCACTCATCTCGGTTTAGTGCCAGCTCTCTCCAGTTCCGAAGCTCCAAGGTAGAGATGTCTTTGAGGACGTTGTCACTCCATCTTAATTTTGGCCTAAAACTGCCCTACAGATGTTTTTTTTATGAAAATAGCATTTTCCACGTCACTTGGAAACAGTACCCAATTTTTATTAAACACACGCGCACTGGAGGCACATATTAATCACTACACGCACACAGCGGGAACACTTATTCATACTACAATATTCCACTTTACTCTGGTACTCGTTTGGCTAATCGCTGTTCTCATAACAAAATCTATTCCAACAAAAAGCGTCGCCGCTTGTATAGAGAACGTTTTTTTCCCGAATCTTCTCGTATATTTATTAGCGTGTGATCCACCGGTTTCCAGATTATTCGAAAGCATCCAGAGTATTTCAGAAACCCCCATCCATGTGCAGTTCCTTTCTTTTCTAGAGTTTTCTGATATTGTTAAAACAATCTTACAGTTTTCACCGGCTAAGTGGTTAAAGTAATCAACAATAAAAAGGGTTGCCGACGTCTACAACTCAATTATCGCAAAGTTAAATATATTCGCCATCTTAATTTTCCACCCCGATTCCTAAAACACACCCCATTCTTCTATTCAAGTTGCTAACGACATTTCGCCGAAAGTTTTGGACATTTGAAAGGCTCCGCCGGCAGGTTGCGCGGGTGGGAGCGAGCGAGAGCGGGTTTATTAGACAAGTTTTATGATTAGCCTGGAAACTTACCCCGTGGAGTTTTAAAAGGGTTGTTTGTGAAGGCAGCCGGTCGCTATTCAGAAAACACTTGTTGTTTCGTTGCCGGGATGTTTGGAATTAATGTTCCCGGCTGATTACCGCCCTTAAACTTTGGACGATAAATAAGGTGGTGTTGTCTGTACCGAGTTGTGACGTCAGATAATGCGGATTAGGAAAATTTGGTATCGTGGAATAAGCGGCGGGAATCATGTCCCCGATTGAGAACAATAATCATGTCCCCGATTGAGAACAATAATCATGTCCCCAATTGAGTACAATAATCATGTCCCCAATTGAGAATAATAATCATGTCCGCATGTCTTCAGCATGTGCTTATATTAAAAATTAATACACATTATTAAGCTGATACAATTCTTTACATCTCAACGAAATGGAAATGGACAATAAATTTTTCTGTATTATTATTTTACCTTTAACTATTATTATTTGTACCTTTTACTGTATTATTATTTTATCTGTCTTGTGTTTTTCTGTATTATTATTATTATTATTATTACCTTTTAACTATTATTATTGTAACCTTTAACTGTATTATTATTTTAACTGTTTTATGTTATTTTTTAAAAAAAATTATTCTGTATATTTGTAAAATTAAGGGCATTAAATAAATAAATAAATAAACTATAATTGAAATTTATCCCACGGTAGGCAAACACGAAAACAAGTTGCCAAAAAATATATAATAAATAACTAAATATAACTGTCTACGTTTTGTAATGTTAAACATAAGCGTGTTTTTAATTTAATATTTTTTTCATTTAACATGATTTTCTACTTTTTAGTTTTAATATTACCCAGCGTACAAAATCACTTCGGTAAGACACTAACGCCATCTTTTGATGGGCGGTGAGCTCAATGACTAATTTCCCATATAAATTTTAGTCTTAATATTATCCAACGTCACAATCACTTCGGTAGAAAAGGAAACACGGAAAAAAGTTTATAATTAAAATAAATTATAAGTGTCACAGTATTGGAGCTATTTATAAGGGAAACGTATATGGAAGTCCCAGGGCTAACGACCTGTATGCGCTGGCTTAAATGATGACTTTACACAATGCAACGTTCACCAATTAATTTTTTGAAGGTTGTACATATGCTCTAAATCAGCCTCATCAGGCCAAGAGGCCTAATTTCAGAGGCGAAACACATCACAAAAACACCCAAGCTTGAGTAAATCACATAGATTAATTATGACCTCACCGGGAATCGAACCAGGAACCCTCCGTGTGAGAAGCCAGTATCATGCCCGATGGTCTACGAGGGCCGCCAGTTTCTTAAATATATTCGAATGGAATACGCTAGAGACATCTGTGGTCCTTCCCACGACATAGATTTCGCAACTGGTAATGATACCGCTATATTTTTTAAGTAGAATCTTAAGTTAATATCATTTTTAATGATATTCTGAATAAAATTATAATGTGTAAAGCGATCACTTAAACCAGCTCATGTAGGTCGAAAGCCCTGGGACAGCCTATAAAGTTTCCCATATAAATAGCTTCGACTTCTATAATTTATCTTTAATTAATAATTGTCCATGTGCCGACAAAATCCAGTAATTGTGTCAGCAAAATATACTTATAAAAATATTGTTTAGTTTATAGACCCTGAAGAAGGAACGGTGATTCGGAAACCGATTTGTTTTTTCAAAAATGTATTCGTTTAAACCATGTGAATATATATTTAATTTAATTTGCAATGCATAACCACAAATTAATAGCTGATTGGGTCATTCTCTTTTTTGTTGTAGTTAAACTGTCCCTGTCCATTTTCGTGACGTAGTGGTATTTAAAAATGTTAATTTTTGTTTTGTTTAATATTACAGATTTGATACCTTCTCACATAATAATACCGTCTCAAAAGTTTTAGAAACTGTAAAGAAATGAGGTTTTAAATGTAATTAATAAATATTAAAAAGTATATTTATGTTGTGACAGAGTTGTTTATTACTTCCTTTCTTTTAACTCGTGGCGTCTGCTTGCTTGTTTGCTTGACGAAAAAACTTTGGTTAGATTTTTAACCCTTTTCCCGTGATCCAATCGAGCTAAAACTTTGCAAGTAGACTCGTAGCGACGATCAAGAAGATCTATCAAATTTTTGTTAAAAAAAATTAATAATTATAGCATAATTTTGTATTTTTAGAAATTTTAATGGTTTTTTCAAATTGGAATCATTACAAAAGTTTGATTACTACCAACGGCGGCCTGATAACGTCACGGAATATTTAAAATTTGAATTAGTCCGTCGGTAGGTATAATAGGTACTTCACTACGAATTTCAAAAATTTATGACAATTGGTTCGCAGATGACAGCACACTTCGGTTTTTTTGGGAAGAAATCAAATAATAAAGAGATCTAGACATGTTTCATTTTCAGTCAATCAATTATTTAATTACATGATGGTTAACTTAATTTACAACGAAAGGGAGTAAAATAAAAACTTGGTTTTTATGGGTTTTTTTTTTATTTATTAAATACTTGTGTAAGACCACTTTTGAGTTTAAGTTATACGCAGATGCTCTCATCTACAGGTGAAAATATAAACTAAAATATATAAGGTACTGATAGAGGTGGGTGGGTTATGTGTGAGGGAGGGGGTGGCCAGAGGTGGAGCTTGGTTTAATGGAAACAAAGAGAGGAGGAGTGAGAAGTTTTTGAATATTATATTATTAATTAAAGGTTTTCCAGAATTGAAATTTCTACATTTTCAAGATTATTCATTATTTGGCCTTTATGTTTGACCGGGTGTAATCATTTAGGCGTGTGCGGATCGAACGTATGGCTATTGTTTATTATATGGTTTGCAGATTCGGAAAATTAATTGTTAACAAGACCGTGACAGTGTTCTTTAATCAATATATCAATA
>JADDOH010021607.1:0-12593 GCA_016648135.1 Agrypnia vestita | reverse complement strand
ATCGAAAATATATCAAGGGAGGGGAAGGGTAAGAATAGGGGGGGAAATGTCGCAAATGTTCCCCGCCGAGTCCTAAAGAATAAGTTTCCAAATGAGTCCGATCGGTCAAACGGTACAGATTTGTATCGAAAATATGTCAGGGGGAGGGAAAGAGGTTTGAGAATAGGGGGGAAGTGTTGCCTATATTACCCGCCGAGTCCTAAAGAATAAGTTTCCAAATGTTGTGTATGAGAATTGAGGGGAAATGTTGCTTATGTTATACGCCGGGTCCCAAAGAATAAGTTTCCAAATTTTGAATCCGATCGGTCAAACGGTACAGATTGCATCGAAAATATTTCAGGGGAAGGGGAAGGGGCATGAGAATAGGGGGGAAGTGTAGCCTATGTTACCCGCCAAGTCCTAAAAAATAAGTTTCCAAATTTTGAGTCCGATCGGTCAAACAGTACAGATTTGCCTCTAAAATATGTCAGGGGGTGGCAAGGGGTATGAGAATTGGGGGAAATATCGCCTATGTTACTCGCCAAGTCCTAAAGAATAAGTTTCCTAATTTTGAGTCCGATCGGTCGAATGGTACAGATTTATCTCTAAAATATGTCAGGGGGAGGGGAAGGGGTATTAGAATAGGGGGAAAATGTTACCTGTGTTACCCGCCGGGTCCCAAAGCATAAGTATGCAAAATTTGAATCGAATCGGACAAACGGTGTGGATTTGTATAGAGAACAGACAGACAGACAGACCGACATTGAGTTTTATAGGTATAGATATATCCAAAATATGAACTCTGTATTAAGTGTACATTTCATTGGTATGTTCTAAGAAAACCATCCTGGATTCTGTCCATAGAGGGATAATCATTAATTAACATAAATTACAAATGCCTCACAGGGACGAAGCTATTTATATATGAAAAAGCATGCATGTAATTCTTTCTTGAGTATCTCGGTTTCTTGAGTAATCACTTTATATCATGCAACGTTCACCGATTCCACCCAATAACACACAACTATCAAAAAAAAAATCCACCATGGACTCTGAGGATGGCCTGGTACGGAGCTGCACCGTTCTCTGCATCGCTTCCTCCTACAATTCTCCAGCTGCCGTCATCATTGGTTGGAGCCCCTGTAATTTTTATTTTTATTTTGCATAAAATCTTCATACTAGAAAAATAATTCCACATGTAACTTAAGGAAAACTTACCATTAATTGGAACTACTCGTATTAGCGCTAAAGCGAAAAATCCTAGAAATATTTTTAACATTTAAAATATTTGTTAAAATATGAATGTTTACTTCACTCTCAAGATGAAACTGATTTATAATTGGAAAATTTGTGTCAGCAATTATATTTATTATACATTTAATATCTTAATCTGTTATTGTTCAAATAACAATCTTTAATCATTTTGTTATCAAAGAGATAAGCCCGTCATAACAGATAATGTCAATATGCCGGTCAAAAATAATAATATTTCTTGTGTCAAAGCAGACCTTCAAGAGTTAAAGGATTCTCCAGCAAATAGGACGTGCAAGGTCTACGAGGTTGCTAAAAAGAAGTAGACATTGCAGATCTATATCTAACGTACGAAAAGCATAACAATATATCTCAATATGCAGAACAGTAGCTTAACGAGATGACAAAAGATGACTTCATGATGAGGAAAAACACACAATTAATCATTATTTTGAAGAGAATGTGTGTGCGCGCATATCTGTCCTGATGAGCAATTGCTTTCATCCCATCAATATGGTTTTGTTAAGAGATTACGTCATTTCGTAATACACGTGAAACTAATATTATTTCTAATTTATTTATATATTCAATATTGTTTCAATACAGTACATCCATACATAAATCGTTTGATTTACATATTTCTGTTATGTACTTACGCATACATTTCATCGCGTCGTATCCTGAATATATATATTAACAGATTGCACCACCTAGGCAGTCAATACAGCTCTATTGATATTTTAAAGCTCAAACACTAAACACATTCAAAACATATATCTACTTATCATCTATTTTATAGATTGCTTACATTTAATCTTTTATTTATTGTATTTGTCTTATTAATATTAATTTTTTATAATTTTTTGTGTACTTAATAATTATTATATTTATATTAGGGATGCATCCGATACCGATATATCGGCAATACCGGGTTTTCTGATATATCGGAATCGGCGATATTAATTTGCCGATACACCGATATATTTTGAATTTCGCACTATAGATAATCCACGTGTAAACGCGCCATCTTGTGCTTAATTCGTTCATGTTTAAACGCGGCACCATTTCATTCCTAACACGGAATACGTGTCGCATCAATATTCTTACTATTCTTAAATAGGACTAAATTGCTGGTGTCTTGGAATGGGGCTCGAACCACCGACCACCAGATCACTAAGCGAGCGTCATGACCACTACATCAACAAACTATTCATATAATAATCTGAACGTAGTTAACATTGTTGTAATTTAACAGAACTATAATAGTTCTGTTAAATTACAATTTTAAAAATTTCATTATAAAGTAAACATAAGTCTAAATAAATAGTATACAAGTAATTTCATCTGTTTCTAATCTAAACCCACAACATTTTACACCTTTTAAAATCATCACTGTCCACATCGGTATCGCTATCGGTTCGTCGATACTTTTTTAGGTTCGTCGATAAGTGCGTATCGATGCATCCCTAATTTATATTGTCGATATTCTTTAATTTTTTGTGATTCCCTGTATATGTTCTTAGATAGCTATGCTAGTAATTAATTCTTCTTCTTTATTTTATATTATGATAAAACACTATTCAGAGCGTGTATCCTTAATAAACAAATATCAAAAATACATAGAGTTTATGATAATGTTTCATGAAATATTGTGTATATTGTTTAAACGTGAAAGAATTACTGAAGTGAGTGAAATAAAAAAAATAAAACGAAAAAAGTTTTAAAATGTAAATAGATTTATATTGTGAATTTTAATCAATAAGTTGTAGAGATTTCACTAAAATAATTAAAATATCGCGACCGATGTCTAGATAGCAAAGAGGTTAACCTCTTTGCTGCATACATTGAAAAATTCAACGCATTCATCACTTTACATCAACAATCATTTGATGTAAAGTGATGATCCTATGTTAAGTTGTGAAAACCTAGGAGTCTTAATTGCTGCAAATCTTTCATGGTATGAACTGAATACTGAAAAAAAATTCAGTATTCACTACCTAAGCAGACTAACAGAAATTTCTTCAATAACTACAAAATGACTCTGTGGTAAAATTATCTATAATTATGTTACCATTGTGGTAACATATCTATAATCAACAGAAAAGAAAATCACTTTGCATCAACCACTAATAGGTGATTTTCAACATGTATCGTGACCAGTGGTCCCTTCAGTACTAAATATTATAATTCGATAGACAAACATTTTGAATTTCAAAATGTTTTTAGTTTTTCATTTTCCCCTCATAGCCACGCCGTGACATCACCAGTGGTTAATAAAAGGAGTTATTTTTCGGTTCTGGTGACTAAGCTAGCGGGTCCGAGTCACGCATTGTCTACCAAAACTCCTCAGCATTTGCAGAATTCATCACTCTGTTGGAGAAACATGAAACGTCCCCACGCTCGAGCGATCTGCTTGGGTATTCCCCGAGTTACTGAATAATTTATCGTTCTCGGTACTCTAAACAATACGAGAGCTATTTCACCAATTATTGGAGTGGAGTGGAGCACTGATCAAGTGTGATCAAGTTTACGTTATATTAAATCGTATGATCAAGCTAACTTCAAAACTCAAACGTCGCTTTTAAAATGATGTAAAATGTCTGATAAAATATTACGTCAGAATTTTAAATGATTTTTTTAAATAGTTAAGCCGGTTTTGTAAAAGTAATGAATGATTATTGTATTGTCATCAGGAATACGTCTCTCTCTGCCAAACTTTAGAGCAATTATCGAACAGGAAGCGGGTTTGTGTCTGACAGACAAGTGAAGCTAAATAAAGCATGTAAGAAATGCGTTACATTTAATAGAGTGGGAGTGTGGTACTCGGTAGACCAGAAATTGAAAAGAAATCTTTTATGAAATAATAAAATATCAGTTGCAGGATTGACAGCGTTGACCTTGGAACCCATGCAATATACTGGGTGTAACAGAGCTAGTTCACAATACCCTACAGTAAATTCCTGCCTTAATTATGAGTCGAAAATATTTACGTAACTAGGTCCTAATATCAGTAGTCATGGAAATAAGAGGATTTAAAATCAATACATCATTATTTTTTTACTATATTTTATTACAGGTACTAACAGAATAATGGATACGTGAAACATAAAGGATAATACATTATTAATTAAAACTCTGCCCATTATCTCAATTACAAGTGTCTTCGACCTGCTCTAGCATAAACATGCATTTGTAAATTTTGGAGTAATTGTCCATTACTTCTAGCCATTTTATATTGTATTGTTGATATTTTTTAACAACTATACTTGTATAAATAAAAGTAATTAAAAAATATTTATCTTGGGTAATTTTTTGGTTACACAGTTATGTTGAATGATGCAACGAATAGAAATACGAGAATGCCGAAAAGCAGATATTACCGAATATTCGTATTCGCCGAATATCGTCATGAATATTAAAAACAAACTATTTATAACTGAACGCAACGCAAATTACGATTTGGCTGTGTACCGTGTATCCGAACACACCGACGCACTCTATTATCGGAAATTCCCCTAATATTGAATGAATGGATTTGTTGAGTTCTCGAGTTGTCAATTGTTACTTATATCACAGCATAACACGAGTTCTTTCATCTAGTTTCTTTGGGTTATTAATAAGGTTTGGTGCTCATTTCATGTAGTTTTTATTTTGTAATACGCATTGTTCGTTCCATTTTATTTCCGTTGTGTGTAAAAGTGTAAACTCTAAATAATTTCAAATTAAATGTGATAACATGACCTCTCATAAGGTGAAAAAAGTGATATGTATTTTCGACCGCTGGGAATGTACAAACGTATAAATGAAATATTGTGCTTTTTGAACAAAAATTTGGTAAATTTTAATTATTAAATCTCTTAGTAAAAAAAGAACAGTAGTGTATTATTTATTACCTTGTTGAGTTATTCGTATTCGTCGAAAAGTAGGCTCGATATTCGTATTCGTATTCGTGAATGTAGTATTCGTTGCATCACTGGTAATGTTATATTGTTCTGTAGTAAAGTACATCACTTTTTTTATCACAAAATAAATTTCCACATTGAAAATTTAATTTCACGGAAACACCAGCCGCGTCCGCGTTTTGGTAAAAAAATCTGATATATCTGATTTTTTTGGACCATTATCATATGCCTCTGTGTTTACGGCACATTGTTGACATCATATCTCCGCCGGCCGCAACTAGAATCATGAATAACCGTGAACGATCGATTCTAGGAAACGATAAAAACATTTGAATGGCGTGACGTCACGAGCGGGGACTTGAACCTACTGGACGCTGGTACACTGATTGATGACCGAACGTTTTGTGATAACCTCGAAATTGTATTTACTTATCGCACGTGTCTGGTACTGATTTAATAATTAATTAAGTAACTAGCTGTAACCCGTCAAAAATGACAGTACTTTTACATGTTGGTTCCAAAGGAATAAGTATTTATTTATATAAAAAAAGTAACCCACAAAAACCAAGTTTTTATTATACTCTCTTTCTTTGTAAATATAACAACAATTAAAGACGAATTAAATCATATAACATAACACTAAACTTACAGTAATTTAATATATTTCTAAAATGTCAGATATTTTGAGCTTTGATAAGACACTCCATGCTTTGAAGATTAAATTCTAAAAACATTTGTCAGTCAATTTAGATTTTCGACATTCGTAGTGAAGTACCTATTATGAATACCGACGGAGTAATTCAAATTTAGAAAATATTCCGCGACATTATCGGGCCGCTATGCTAGTAATCAAACTTTTCTACTGATTCCAATTTGAAAAAAACAATAAAATTTCTAAAAATCCGAAATTATACTTTAATTATTAATTTTTTTGAACGAAAATTTGACAGGTCTTCTTGATCGTCGCCACGAGTCTACTTGCCAAGTTTCAACTCGATTGGATCACGGGAAAAGGGTTAAAAATTTATCCAAAGTTTTTTCACCCGGCAAGCCGGCAAGCAAGCAGGCGCCACGAGTTAAAAGTAAAAAGAAGAAAAAATGGAAAAAAGTAGAAAAATACTATAAAGATGTTACTCTAGACAATATATATATTAACTAAGTTTGTATATTTGTAACTAAGTTTGTAACATTTCTGATGTTCATAAAATTGTTTGTACCTACAGAAGATAGTGATTTTATGTTAAGGATAAGTTTTTATCAGCCTGACGAAGGAAATGATAGTTTACGAAACCGGTTGGTTAAAGATACTCAAACTCAAATCATCATACATACCGATTACAATAAATTTTATAAAATAATTCATTGTGTTGGTGGACTTATATTGGTCATAAAAACGGCTAAGTAGTTGTGACTTACTTTATTTATTGCATTCAGAACCAATAAATTAGTTTTTTTCTCATTTCCAGACGCTATAACCATTTATTTTAAAACTAAACCAAAGCTCTGCTGTTATGAACATTATTTGGATAGCTGTTAGATTGATTTGAACCCGTGACCTTTTTATCATGATACTGGCGCTGCATTACAACCCCGGTATCTAAATTATCAGCATCAATAAAAAAAAATTAAAAGCATACTTTTGAACATTTAATAAATGTCACATCATTATTATTTATGTTTTTAAACAAAAATTAATGATTGTTGTATAAGAAAAGAACCAAGATCATGGTATTTTATTTATTTATGTATAAGAGTAAAAAACTAACCATCACGCCGTTTCCTCGCAGGGGTAGGCAGAGAGGATTGAACGCCACACTCTTCTATCCTGGCACACCACTTTTGCTTCGGCCACATTCATACATCTTCTCATACAAGTTCTACGGTTGTTGCGGCTTTTGACGGGGCCATCCTCAAACTTGTTGTATCTGATTATGCCAGGTCTTTCGCGGACGCCCTCTATTTCTGTTGCCTTCAACACTCGCCTCAAATATTTTCTTAACCATCCTTTCCTCGTTCATACGTTCCACATGACCAAACCATCTCAGCACAATATTAATAATTAAAACCTTTAACAAAATAATAATAAAATAAAGCATAGTAAGTAAAAAGCGAATTCAGAACGGTACTAAATCACGGAGAACAAAAATAAATAAAAATTTAGTGCATTAAACTGTACTCAATTTCACTGGCATATTCTAAGTCTAAGAAATTCTTTAGTTCGGATATGGTCCTATAACGAAAAATATGAACGAATTTCCAAAACTTATTTTCAACAAATTTAAGGCATAGTTATTTCTGTGGATCTCCATAAACACATTTCGTGATGTCTCGTTTGTCTTGGTAAATTATATGAGACCATCTAAATCATCTGATATCTTTTCTGTGTGATAATTTCTTCAAATGAAGTACATTCATTAAAATTTCTGGTATCTCAAGATAGACTAAAAAAACACTATTTTATTTATTTAATAACTTTGAATGATACTTTATGAGATTTTTTTACGCTTCGACAGCGAAATATGTCACAAAACACACACAGGCTTAAGTAAATCACATAGATTAAATTGTGATCTCACCGGGAATCGAACCCGAACACTGTGTAAGAAGCCAGCGTCATACCCACTGCGCCACGAGTTCTGGTATGAACAATGATATATGAAAGAGAAGCCTGAAGCTGGCAGAAAAGAAAGGAAAATAGATAGAATGCACTGAAAATGAAACCTTATATATATGAGATTGATGCAAAATTATCCCCCGTTTATGAAAGTTATATTGTAACGTAAAAATTTTAAAAAAAACTAACAAAATATTATATATCTACATTTTTAATAAAATTTAAACCACTTTTTACCATGTATTCGTCAACTAGTTTAGACCGGTCTTATTAAACTAATTACACTTATTATGCTTATAATTACATATATTAATAATAATACTTGTAATTTAGACTAATTATATCTATATTATACTTATCCTGATGAAGGTTGAGACCAACCGAAACTAGTTGAAGAATATCCCATATATTAATAAGTGGTTTAAAACTGCGTACTTTATTTTATTTTAAATGTAGTAAAGTATAATTTCAAGCCACAAAGTGTTTTCTTGCATTGGAAATCAAACACAATAATTTCGTTATCTGTCCATCCGTCCTTCCGTCCGTCTGCCCGTCCGTTACGTCGTGTAACGTCCGTAATTTCATTCGAATTCACGGCTAAAAAAACAAATTAAACGGCCGGAGATGTGGCTTGAACCCCGGGCCACGAAACCCGAGCCGGCCGATTAACGCATGTTACAACGGCCGCCTCTCCGTGAACCGCCAAAAAGATACTATAAATGTATACTAGGGCTTAGAAAAGACGCGAACCAATTTTCGGTCATTTTTTAAGGGTCGCATCTAGTTTTTTGTTATATATCATTCGGGGACACAGTCGCCATCATTCATGCTTCCCTTTTGCTTAGAAGACAGTCGAAGGGCAAATAGGCGAGTAGCTTGTTGGTCTTGTGGTTAGGACTCTCGCCTCGTGATCCAAAGGTCGCAGGTTCTAATCTCACTCCAGACAAGCAAGATAGTCATATTTTCATAACACAAGCGTTTAGCTTAATTTGAAAATAGTAAGAATATTGATGTGACACGAATTCCGTGTTCGCATCTCTATTTTTTTTTTTTTTAAGTGTTCAGTGTCCCTCCCTCTCTAGTACAGCATAGTTTAGCGTATATTCGTATGTGTGTGTGTGGTTTTCGATACGAATTTTATTTTGTAACCCAATTGTATTATGAAAAATGTAAATTAAACGTCAAATTAAACAAGTAAATAAAATAAAAATCGAAGACATGCTTTTATATGCCTTATTTGCATACATTCGCAATCGATTTTTTTATCACCGATGCAGTATCCAAATATTAAACACGTTGTTTTAAACAAGATTTATTATAGATATCTCATAGAGACAAATTTTTTTAAGGGGATGTAAGTACGGAAGTTTTTGGGTGTTGATAGGGCTAAAGACCTATCGTACGCCTTGCTTAAGTGATCACTTTACACAATGCAACGTTCACATTTCCACACTTTATAGGATACCAGATCTATATAATTTTGGAAGTTGTATATATATTTAAGTTTTACAACCCGTTTCACATATGTGTTGTAATTGTCATTTAGCGCCACCGGCGTCCAAAGCTTTTTCATTCCCTTAATCACATACAGATGTCACTAATGAGGTATCTACAATTTTTGTAATTCTTAAAGTAATATCCTTTATATGTGTAATGAGATTCTTTCCGAATTATTAACATTACACTAGAATACACGTTGTTTTAAAGTTTAAACAATTACCTTCAGCTGTTTCAGCGGCTCTTGCTTGTATATGATGTGAATATTAAATTTTAATCCCGTGTTACTAACAAAACACATTAATTTTAATACTGTTTGTTTCTAATTCCTTCATTTATTACCATTATTTTACATAAGTATTGTTTGTTGATTACTATAATATAATCTCTTAGCTCTCAAATATAGTATAGTAATATTAGTATATACTTAATTTACTATGCCTTAAACATCTGTGAATCTTTATAATTGGTTTATGCTATGTACACTGAGCTCTTTACATTTTAACGACTGAAACGGTTAAAATTCCTTAATTAAATAAAATAATTAATCTAAATAATGTCCAAAACACACAGAACATGTATATTCAACTTAAGGTAAATGTTGAAAGTTTTAGAGCTCTAGCTAGTCGGAAAGTTGGTGAAAAATTAATTCCCGGTCTCTGAGATCCCAAACACTATTCCACACAAAGGTCTACAACACCAACATAGGTTATTTCTCTCCTCTACCTAGAATGTATCCCCAACATCGACATATTTCACATGACACAACCTCAGTTTAAGAGAGAAATTATATCGCTCCTGACCGAAAATAGTTTGAGCGTGTAAGACGGATTCTTCGGAAATCAACCTAAACAAAAATTTTGTAGCCACAAAGCGCGGGTACACATTTTCTGACTTAGTTGACCTGGGAGCCTACATGCTTATTTTGTCGTGCGGAGAATGTGAACTTCGTTCATCTTGTAATCACTTACTGTAGTATACTTATATTGTATAATGTATTAATGTTTTATTTTAATGTATTATCGTAAATTGTAACTGTACTAAGCACCTTGTCCTAAATGACTATCCATTAGGGTCATTCTGACCTGTCGATAGTCTTTAAATTAAAAAATAAAATAAATAAATACATGATTCCACCACAACAAACGAACAGGACGATTATGCATCAACCTTATAAATAAAAGAAAATAATAGTTATTACATTAATTATTAATAGAATTATAACGAAGTGCAATTGTGGGGATATGAAGGTGGTATAACACAAAAGTCGGATAAACGTTATAAATTCGAATGAAAATTGTTATTTATTTGAATTCTACAATAAATAATATTTTATTGCAGAAGTAAGGGTATTTTTATGGCGTCGTAACCGTATGCTCCGTGTACCCGTTCACGAAGATTACGGAATATGAAAGATGCAAATACCATCTCTCTAAGTGCCATGCGAGAAATCGATTTTGGAAATTGCAACAAGACATTCAGAATCAAAAATCATTCCTTGCATTCAGAATATGCGTCTTAGGCAAATCATGGACAGAGTTCTACCAAAATTAAGGCACTAGTGATGTCGAAGGGATTCTAAGAATTCACCCCTAGTACTCAGGGGTGTGCAGTCAGAACATTAAAATGTATTGATTTTGTTCGTACTCATAAAAAATGTAGTAAAAAAGTAACCCATAAAAACCAACTTTTTATTATACTCCCTTTCTTTGTAAAATATAACAACAATTAAAGACGAATTAAAACATATAACGTAACACTAAACTTACAGTAATTTAATATATTTCTAAAATGTCAGATGTTTTGAGCTTTGATAAGACACTTCATGCTTTGAAGATTAAATTCTAAAAACATTTGTCAGTCAATTTAGATTTTCGAAATTCGTAGTGAAGTACCTATTATGTATACCGACGGAGTAATTCAAATTTAGAAAATATTCCGCGACGTTATCGGACCGCCGTTGCTAGTAATCAAACTTTGCTAATGATTCCAATTTGAAAAAAAAAAACTATTAAAAATTTGGAAAATCCAAAATTATACTATAATTATTATTATTTTTTAACGAAAATTTGATAGATCTTCTTGATCGTCGCCACGAGTCTGCTTGCAAAGTTTCAGCTCGATTGGATCTCGGGAAAAGGGTCAAAAATAGATTCAAAAAAATTTCGACGGCAAGCCGGCAAGCAAGCAAGCAGACGCCACGAGTTAAAAGAAAGGAAGTAAAAATGATGAGCTTTGTTTACTTTCACTATTTGTTTATAACTATTAGAATGTTTTCGATGCTAACGCATCATCTTCAGTAATGTTACCAATACTAAGCACAAGGATGGAGTGAGGAGTGGGGTGGAGATTAGAGTCCGGTGGGAATATGGGCGTGGTCATTAGGCGCAGAAAAGGGGACGCAATAGATGGAGTTTGAATATTGATTACATTTTTGTTACTATTAATCTCTAAGGTTTCACAATAGTTCCTTTCCTTTCTTATTTATCGAGGTTAGAAAGCCAAAAGGGCGTTAGTGATTATGTTGAACTTTACAGGAGAGTAAAATAAAGTTCTGTCAATCTGATTTTGTCACTGTTTCTTTTATTATTAAACGATTTCCATTTTTGTTTATCCAAAACACATATGGAAATCGTTCAATAATAAATGAAATATATCGACAAAATCAGATTGACAAAATATTATTTTGCTCTCTTGTAAAGTTAGAAATAGAATAATGTTTATGTATGTTTATTAAATCTACCCTATTACTATTACTGTCGAAACGATGACCTTCAGTTCTCTCGCGATCTGCCATTTCTGAATTGATTGTAAAAAAAATATTCCCTTTAACTGTTCTTCGATCCTTGTCTCTATCTTTCTTCCCGTCTGTCGTGTTTTTTTTGTAATACAGTCAGGTAGGTACTTGACATAAATTAAAAATTATTTTAATATATAATTTTTCTATCGAAACCTAATAATTGTATGATTTTGATTTGAAGTTTTTTTTATTCTGAGGAAGTAAATGGTTGGATAAATATAAATAATTAAATAATAAAAAATCAGGTGATTGTATAAAGAAAATGAAAAAAAAATTATAATAGTAAACTTTATTAGTTGGGAACTACGCAAATAAGAAATTCCATAGTCGTCTTGGCTAGGCCTTCGATAAAATTTTTTTTTTGCGAATTTCTGCCAAAAAATATGGACATTCAGCGGCACAAACTTTGAATTTCTTTTTTATGCTCATTAATGCTATCTTGTGGTACAAACTAATTACACGATATCACAAAGATGGGACATATAAACATAGATTGATTCATAAACATAGTACCAAATTTACGGTTAAAGAAGAACTACGAATACCGAAG
>JADDOH010021605.1:0-11863 GCA_016648135.1 Agrypnia vestita | reverse complement strand
TATAATTCTACCTTTACTGCTCCCTTATAATAATTTCGAATTACTATTATCAAATTTATATCCCTCCATTCTGGCATGTTCTGCCATTTCTGAATTTAAACTAGAGTTTTTTATGGCTCTTTTATGCTCATCTAGTCGTTCCTTTATTTTAATACTGTCTTGAATTATTTTTAATTTAGTTATAAACGTGTTATTGACAATGAGAGATATCTCGAAAACGTTCTAACAGTTGAATAAAAATATATAGTGGAATAAAACAGCGTTGTTTATAATCATTTTGTTTAAATATTAAAAATAAATTTCCTTAATGTTACAAAAAAAGAACTTGAACTTTTATAAAATGCAAGTTTTAGTTGTAGTAATATAAAACATCGACTGTCGACACACGTCAAATCACATCGGTCTTGCCCGAGAAAGTCTGCGTTACATTTATTTATTCATTACTTAATGACCAGGTATTTTCCCCTTCTAATTTTGAATGGAAAATCAGTGTATTTTGTTAATGCGGACAGTCCGGTCGCGCTAGTATATAAGGACCACCGCGCAGGCCGAGGCGCGCCCTGAGCCGTCACGTGACGGGCGGGCTGCACCCCCGGCCCGAGCTAATGGCTCACACCCTGCTCGCATTGTGTCGGAGCACAATGGCCGCTGCGGTCTTCACACTGCCCGGCTGATTCACCAACGACAGCCTTTTCTCTAATTGGCTATCTGTGTGTTAATGATACTGCTCTGTTATTTCGAGGAAGCGCGCGGGGTGAAGTCTGCGGACACGCTGGTATTGGATTACAAGAAATTAAATCGACGCTTGAAATGAATCGTCTTATGAAACTAAAGACAGATGTTCTGGTATCAATAAGTCTCATAGCCCAAATTAATATAACATTATTTATTATATTTATTTATTAACGCGCTATAGGGCTTTTACAACAGATAGGTAAGTGTACATTAACAGAATATATAGCTTGAAGAGAAAAAACAATAACATGTAATGATAATAATGACATAAAGAGAAAAGAAAAGAAAATACTTAAATTGTAGATACAAATATATAAAAATAAATATAATATAAAGTAAAAGCAAGTATATAAAAAGCAGAAGCACAAGAAAAACATAATATAATAGAAATTTAAAAACAAAAAAAGTAATAATGTAGAGTGAAAAGATATAGCACAAGCTTTGAAAGTCATATATTATAATAAAAAATATACTTACAAATACAAATCAATTATTTAAGTCCAATTAGACAAATAATAGTAATCTTTCAATACACCTTTTAATATATGTTTGAATACAAACTTTGTAGTTTCAATTAATAACCATTAATTGAACTACAAAATTGTATGAACAACACTACATAGCCCTTAACTAACTCATCAAGCAAATATAAGGAGTCAGACACTCAGTTATTATTGATCAATTCTTAAATCGCTCCGACGTTATTAATAAACTTTGCGGTAGATTAAGAAAGCCGAAAGAAGGCTTCTAGAGAAACAGATGGCAAAAAGTATGTATAATTCTCTGTCAGTCTCTTCTTAACTACGCGATCTTGGGTTGGGTAACTTGGAAAAGTACTCTAGTAATTACCCAAAAATCCATTTTCCGAATCATTTCCAAAAAGCTTAATATATTTCCCTTCGATTGTTTGAGGAACGCCAGCTCCTTGATATATGTACAATAACCCAATAGATTCTGGACCCACCGCGACGCTACATTGCCTATAAAAAAAGATTGACCGGCTGCTGCACACTCAGTGTGTGTCCGAGTTATTTATGACAATTCTGCGATAAAAGCGAACCGTGCGAGTGTGGCTTGCGTGCCGAATACCAGCGACAATAATTAAGAGGAATACTTAACACGTGTTTGGAAATGAGTGCGGCCACGTACGTGCGAATTAACGTGTATTAGTGTGAACCTGTGTAAAATATTCTAGAAACAATAATAACGGTGCTCGACTAAATTCGTGTCCAGTGACTTTGTGTAATAAATAAAAGTTTTAATTGTTTCATTTGCCTCCCACAGATACGATCCCGTGACAATACTTGAAAATTTCATAGCGTTTAATTAAATACAATAAACGTTCCTTTCGTTGTCGTTTTAGGCCGGCGCCACACTAAGCGTATCTTCCGTCGCGCCTTTTCCGTCGAGGAACGCCGCTATATTTCATTCCTTACAATATGCGCTTGTCAAACACACTACGCGGATGATTGGTCGATAAATTCGCTTTGTCGATTTGATGCGACGGAAAAGACGCGGCGGAAGACACGCTTAGTGCGACGCCGGCATGAATCGTTTTTACTCCCTTTCTTTTAACTCGTGGCGTCTGCTTGCTTTTCTGTCGAAAAAACTTTGGATCGATTTTTAACCCCTTTCCCGTGATCCAATCGAGCTGAATCTTTGCAGGCAGACTCGATGAAAATGATCTGACAAATTTTCGTTTAAAAAATTGATAATTTTGGATTTTTCGAAATTTTTTATTACTCCCTTTCGTAGCGTCGCCCGACTCAAGCCCAAGCGCCAAACCTGTTTAAAATAGTAAAAGAGAAAGGGAGTGCAATAAAAACTTGGTTTTTATGGGTTATTTTTTTACTTTTACTTTCTGTAACACATTTAGAATTACTAAATTTAATGATGTCATAAATTACGTTTGATTCAGAATACTCGACTTAGCCTGGGGATTACCCGTCACCTATGACGTTCGTATCTATAGTATCTATGACACCGAATTTTAATCACCTCCTCACGAATATTGACACATTAACTGGAGCGAGTCCCCTGGTTAAGTGGAATTCAGTGTTGCCAGGGTAGGGGGGGGTCCGCGCAGCATCCACAGCATCCATCACCGGTATTCCAACCTAATCTCGCGAGACGATCGCTCTACTTTAGTTGCTCGCCTTGTCTGATAAAGTTTACATCTTGCTTTTCGGCAGTCAACCTGGAATAAATGAAGACCCCATGGTAAGAAGTTCATGAGTTAATAAGCCGTCTAAACTAAATATTGTACGCTCTTTCCATTGGAAATAAGTTCAAAACCAAAAAATAATTTGAACATTTTCAAATCATAGGGATGAACATGTTAACTACATTTTTTCGTAAAAATTAAATCAATTACTAATGAAAAGAACATGTTATCTATTTTCAATGATAGCATGTTCATGCCATCGTTCTGAAATTAAGACACCATTTAATTTGATTGGAATATTTATGGTTAGTATAAATGTTGAGTATTATTAAAGCTGTTTAATATTATTTATGACACGGGAGTCATCCCCCAAGATTGGCTTAAATCTACATTCATCACTCTCCCTAAGAAACCGCACCCCAAAAAATGCGGGGATTATCGTCTGATCAGCCTTATGAGTCACGTGTTAAAAGTATTTTTAAAGATTATACATTCACGAATAAGATTAAAATGTGAATGTGATTTGGATAACTCCCAGTTTGGCTTCAGGAGTGGTTTTGGAACACGAGAAGCTTTACTGGCAATAGATGTGCTACTGCAGAAATGCCGCGACCAACGAAAAGACGTTTTTGCCTGTTTCATTGATTATGAAAAGGCGTTTGATAGAGTGAAACACGCGGACCTTATCAAGATGCTCCAAGAGCGTGGTATTGATGACAAAGACATTAACATTATTAAAAACCTATATTGGAACCAGGAAGCTGTCATCAAGTTGAAAACTAGCTCAACAAAGTCTACACCAATCAAACGTGGAGTTCGACAAGGGTGTATATTGTCACCTATGTTATTCAATTTATACTCCGATCTAGTATTCAAGGAGGCTTTGCATGACATAGAACTGGGGGTCAAGGTTAACGGTGTACACGTCAATAATATCAGGTATGCGGATGATACAGTCATTCTGGCAGATAGTATGGAAGACTTACAAACACTCGTAAACAGAATTAATGAGGCTGGTGTGAGACTGGGTCTTAACATGAACGTGAGTAAAACAAAGTTCATGGTGTTTAGTAGGCAAGATCACACGGGAGCACGCCTCACATTGAATGGGGCTGGTATAGAGAGAGTGACAAAGTTTAAATACCTTGGAAGTATCCTAGCGGAAGACCTCGACCCAGAAACCGAAGTCAAATGCAGAATTGAAGCATCGCGAGCTGCTTTTAACAAAATGAGACAGATATTCTGCGATGACAATCTTAACCTGAAACTTCGACAGCGACTGGTCAAATGTTATATATGGTCAGTCCTGCTGTACGGAGTGGAATCGTGGACCCTCAAAGTGAGTAGCATGAACCGGCTGGAGGCGTTCGAAATGTGGATACATCGGAGAATGCTCCGGATACCCTGGACGGATATGGTCAGCAACACAAGAGTTCTTCAAAGAGCTAGAGTGAATAGAGAGTTGCTGACAAATATCAAAATCCGAAAGGTATCGTATTTGGGTCATGTGCTCAGAGGAGAAAAATATGAATTGCTCCATCTGATTCTTATGGGCAAGATAGAGGGTCGTAGAGGTGTTGGAAGGAGACAAATTTCCTGAACACAATTTCCTGACACCAAAAGAAGAAGAAGAAGTATAAATGTTACTCTGGCAGTAATGTCATATATATGTTTTTATTTGAAGCCTGTTATATATGCCCTTATATATTATTTTTCAATAATTTTAAATGGTACATACCATGTTTTGTATTATTAATTAACATGCCAGGTATTTTGTAATTTTGGATAATGGATGGTAAAAACGAATAGCATTTGAAGGGTTGTTTGATGTTCGTGTTTAACCAATTTTAAAAAGGTGTTATTCTATTAAAAATGAGTTCCAGCGGCGAAAAAATGGTTGTTAACAACTTTTTTTTTAGGGAAAATTGGTATATTTTAATTTTTTTGTGCATAAATGCGTTTTTTTTACTTTGTAAATACTTTTTTGATATTTTATTGACATAAATCAATAAAAATTAATCTTAAATTAGCAATAAAATATTTTTTTCAAAGGCGAAATGCAAATGTCTAATTAGGTCAAAATGACTTGAATGTTAGTTAACAACTTTTTGCCATGGGATCTTCAAATGTTAAGTACTTTTCAATGGCACCAAAAATGAATGATTATTCATGACAGAGTGGTGGTTAGTAATTATTAATAATAATAGTTATTAATTATTAATAATGACTACCATATTTTAGGTCTACCGGTCGAGACGGACCCGTCGCTTCATCAGGACCAACACTATGGCTTGCCCAACGTAAATTGGCGTGCGGCGACTTTGGAACTAAAACCCGCCCCGCCCGCACCCGACGATAACCCCTCGCGCCCAGTCATTCAGTTCAATCTCATGTATTTATATTTGAGCGTGAGCTGTGACATCTTGGTTTCCAATATACACTGAATTATTATGTTCAAAACATCCAAAACAGTCTGAGATGGTGCAAGAACATGCGCCAATAAAGTATTAAAGTTTTGCGAAGCTGAAAAAGCAAATAATGGACCGATATTACCGTTTGCCAGGTTGACAGATAGAGCGGCCGCCATTACCGGTTTGTTTCTTTAGTGTTGCCCGACCAAATTTCTATTAAAGGCTCCGACACCGGTCACCGGACATTCTGTACATTACGTATCTTGTAATAAATTTACACCCTGACAACTTCTGTTACGCGACAGGGAAGCCCTCCCTCGCACGCCAATTTACACTGGTACGTCTATACGCTACTACGTTCACAACACTATACACCACAACCATAGTATTGTTAAATTTTCACCAATATGTGCGTGTTAAATCTTGCCAAGGACAAGCATGCACTAACTGGCCTACAGAGCAATCACACAAAGACGAACATTGTTATGCAGAGAATTATACTTTTTTGTACCTCATTTTATACGTCTCACCGTCATCTGTACTATCTGGTATCGTTAGTGACATACACTGTTACAAAGAGGATTATTGATTTTGATTAATGATTAATACCAATACGACATATGCGATATAGTAATATATGCACATTTTAGCTTTAAATTTCAATATTCTGAAATATTAAAAAAAATCTAATTTATGGCATTTAATTAAAAAGAGCATGTCATAATTGTAATTAATAATAATAATTTTGAAATCATATTAATTTTGAAAACGGAATAATATTATTATTTAATTTTATAATGAAATCGGAATGAGACCAGCTATCGGATTCTAGTTACCGTTACAGATGGACTTTAGAAATTATTTTTATTGGGGATTAGTACTTGAATTGGCGGGTCTTTAGGAGGGAGACTGATAATATTTTCCCATATCAATTTCTTTGGATTAAAATTAATAACATTAATTCGTTCCAATAGACAGGTTGCTAAGGAAATGCTGTTTATTATTAAATTAAACACATCGTTGTTGTTAGTACTAAGTTTGTTAGATTGTCCAACCGCAAAGTTATAAATATCAAGAACATTTAAAAAAATTGCCTTTGCTTTTATACCCTACGCATATTATGCAGGGTGTACCAGAGCTAGCAGCAGAAACTTAGCAGGTATATTCCTGACTATGTTATGAGTTTAAAATGTACAAGCAACCATGGCCTAACATCAATAGTTATTGAGATACGCGATATTAAAGTTTGCATTTTTTTTCAATATTTCTTACTTATTTTTTGCAAAAAGTTGAACTATCATTACAGTATTTTATGTCGGTTATGAAAATGATCAGGAATCTACCGGCCTAGTTTCTGCTGCTAGCTCTGGTACACCCTGTATGTATGTGCGTTTATTTTCTTTCTGAAATGTAGAAAGAAAATAAAAAATTTAATGTTCTTTCACAGCTGACACTGATACATCACGCCGACACTGTGTTTAAATATTTGTGGATTATTTATTATAACATTACATTTTACACGATATGGTCCCTTTTTATAAAACTTCATCACCTTTATATCCTTCATAATAAATCAAATTGGATTAATCTAAAAATACGCCACGTATTTTAAGTTTATTAATATAATTACATTGAGAAAGATTCGCACTACAATACATTGTGCACTTAGAGTGCAGTTAATGTTTGCTACGAGCTGTGTAACGTCGGAAGTGAGTATAGTTCGTCGCGCGTGCATGATTAATGAGAAGTAATGTTAGCATATAAAACGAACGCCGATGTGTAAGCTAAAATTGAATTGCTGACCGGAAATTGAGCTGTGTTACTTCGTTTTTAAACTGCCCTAGTTTGAGTTGGAACACGTAGCTTCCATAAATCTCCATAACATAACATTCCTACACCCAGAGTGCAGCATGGCGCGGCCTAACAGCCGGGCCAATTCTCCAGCACCATTTTCACCGCCAAGCAATTCCCGCAGATTCATCGCCATATATTTGACTTTGGCAACATTGCGATGCCACGTTTAGCGAACAGATCTGAATAGCTCCGTCGCATGTTATCCTTCAATCCGAGCACAATTCTCACAATTTTATTAAATTAACTATAGGGCAAATTCTCCTGTTTTTTCAGAAATTGTTTTGCGGTTTTGCCTATAGGTAATTGCTGTTTCGACTAGACGGTAAAGCCGACTGTCCGGCCACTTTTGTAGTCGGCGACCAGTTGTCGACTATCCGGCAAAGAGCGCCGACTATCCGGCTTCTTACTTTGTATGTATTTGTCACTAAAATGTATGTAGGAGGATTACATTAAATAAAAAAATGTTAATTAATATTTTTATTTTACAATCAGTCTTACACATTTTGAAATGTGTAAGAAGCAAACTTTCCTTTGGTAATCAACTAATCAGTCTCTAAAATTACTTGTAAAAAAAATACATCTATGATATTTATCAAACAAAATTATTATCTTAATTAACAAACTAAATAGCATATCTTCTTATCTTTAATAAACATTTATAATTATTTCTTCTTATTTAAATAAAATAGTAGAATATTTTTTTTATTAACAGACATTAATATTCAACCAAGATTGCATGTACCAACATGATGTACAGAAAAAAAATATATATATAAATTCTAAACTTTAACCGCTTCATAAAAACAAAAACAATTAGTCTAACGTACTTATATGTTGTATTACCGTACATACCCTTATCAAATCGCGCGAATCAGCTGTAAATGAAGCGTCACGGAAATTGCCGAATACCCCCGAAACCGTGATCGGTTTTTACAACCGACTAATCGGCTAGTCGGCCAAAGTCATAGTCGGCACATACATTAGCTCTGATGATGGACCCTTTAATGAGATCCGAAACGCTGACCAGAGAGGTCACATATAAACGGCAGAATATCCCAGAAAACTACACACAGAAGATTCTGAACGGCCGTGAAAACCTAAGGACATTTTTTACATCTCTAGTAATAGCACGTTTGTCAGTGATTTTATCATTTTGTAATTTGTAACACTATTACGAGATTATGATGATACGATGAGATTGTTGACATCCATACTTTTAAATGAGACATGATGAGTCAAACTACGTATTGTGTGTGATTGTACAAACAAAAGATAAAATGGTTCCGCGCAGCCCTCCAGACTAATCAGGCGGGCGTTCAAAAACCCACACAACACTCGTCGGTGAATAAGTGACGGCCGTGCCATGTCATATTCCATTAGTCTAGTGTTTGGCCTGAAGTTGTATGATTACATCATTTGTTACGAAAGACCCTTGAAAAATAATACTAGTACCTACTAATAAATAAGTCACCATTCTATAATTTGTTAATTTTATTAAAAATACATTAATAAATTTCACATTTAAATAGGTAATTATTAGATACCGACTGACACTATTTATCGAAACCGAATTTCGACTATGTTCTGGTGTCGGCTGAAATCGTAAATGAAACCAAAACTTACAAGACATGTTAAAATTTACATTTTACCCTGAAACCTAGTGTTTTTTTCCTAGACTTATAATAGTTCATTCGGGTTAAATTAAATAAAATTTCCATTTATATAAATTACTATATGGTATAAAATATTTAGATATATTATCTAGAACTACTCTTATACTAAACTTATTAATACACTTAAGTGAGCACATCTGTGAAATTTTTAATAGTCTTTAGATATCACATTCTTAATTATCATATTCTTAATGCTATAAACAACTCAACTATTTTCTAGTAATATTTATTTGTTAAAAGCAATACAATAAATAATTTATCAGTAATAAAGAGTTAGGTTGGTAGTTAGGTTGTTATTACGGTCGTTAGACATATTTAACTGTAATTGGTTGCGGATATTTTATACGAACCGTATGTTTTTCCGAGAAGCGATTCTCGACGTTTCGTTGAATTCTTATTCAACGTCGTCAGGAGGACGACCTTTACCCGCGGAGGTAATAATCAGTCCGCCCTCTACCTCCGCGGGTAAAGCTCGTCCTCCTGATGACGTTGAATAAGAATTCAAAGAAACGTCGAGAATCCTTTCTCGGAAAACATACGGTTCGTATAAAATATCCGCAACCAGTTACAGTTAAATATAATCAGTAATAATTAACTTAGTAATAAACTTTGTCAAAAAATCATATTTGAAAATTACAAACTCTTTAGTACCTATGACAACTTTTCTTTTACTATATACAGGTATAACAGGTTCTTCTAGAATAATGTTTAAGGTATTCTTTGGAAACAACATTATAATTGGAAATGAAATCATTATAAACTTTCTTAGTTGTTATATTATAACTAATATTTTTTATGATATAAGTTTATATTTAAATTATTATGTTTCGGATGTCTTGGCCGATTTTTAGCCGAAAACGTAACTAGTATTTGTGGCCGAAGCCGGCTAAAACCGAAGCTTCGGTCGATGACTAGTAATTATTGGTATTTTTATTTTATCTGATTGTATTTTCCCTTCCGAATTCTGCGTAACAAGAGGTGATCATCCGCGTAATATTATTAATAGGCCAGTTTTCAAACAATAATCCAACGTTTTAAAGGTAGATTGTCTGCGCGCGGTGTGCGGCCGATGGGAAAATACGGCACTTTTATATGTGCACTAGAATATTTTACGAGGCCTTTTTAAATATTTCCCCGCTGTAATGGACGGCCGTGACGCCAGCCGGGGGGTGCCAGGACTCTGGACCGGCGCCAACCCCCGTCCCGGCTTTATTTCGCACGTAGCCGCAGCCACACTATATATATATTCATACTTTAATCAAACCTGATCAAGAACGACTGGCTTTTACCCGTATCTCCTCGTCTTTAGCAGCGAAAATAATTAGCCACCACTCGACTTGATCGTTCGTTTTTCTGCCGCATCCGGAGCGAACTTTATTGAGGTGGAAAACCTTCGCCAGATATTTCTGGCTTGTGCCTTCGAAACTCAGGACCCACCAGGCTAAATGTAGCCACATATTTTAGTAGCTCTACATGTGGCAACACCGTCTAATCTACGAGTGTATCTTCGGTGTTTTCTGTACGTCCACTTTGACACTTGTATTTGCTAATTTCTAGCTTGCAAAGCTTTCAATAATAATTGTATCGATATTGACCTCTTCAACATTGGTCTTACTGAATTTTAAAGAATGCTTTAGATTACATGTACTAAATCGACATTAACCAATCATTCACTATATCTAATCTTCTCTTCCTCCATCTCTATCCTGACTCCTACCTCCTCATTCTTTTTCTCTCATTATTTAACTAATTTCTTGATATAATTTTTCTTTTTTTACATTCAATGACTTACCGTTATTCAGTCTTAACATTGTTTTGTTGCTAACTACTATTCATTAATTAACTTAAAAATATCTTATCTAACGTTGTTCTTAACATCTGTGAATCTTTTTAATTGGTGTATGAAATGAACACTATGTTTTTACATTATATATTTAAAAACTGTTAAGATTTCTTAATAAATAAATAAATAAAGACGAATCGAATAAAACAAATATTGACCGCAGCAAACACAAAAACTTATTTTAAGGTAGATACTAAAAATACTTTTACAAACTTTTAAAATAAAATATAAATAGGTACTCGCAGTTTTTGTTCTCGGGCGGGTGCTGTACACAATTTTAATGACTTGTTTTGTGTTCTTTGCAGTAGTGAATATTTCGTGTTATGTCTGTTGCTGAAACCAGGCGCCGCAGCATAGTGGGCAGAGCCTCATCAATCGCGTGGTTCGCTTTCAGGCGTGTTTTAGGTCTCGTTCAGACACGCGGGAATCGTGCGATTGCAAATCGCGCGTTTTAAAACACGCGATTTGTGTCATGTGTTCAGACAGCCGGTTAATAAGCGATTTGTGCGCGCGAATATCGCGTCAGTTAATAAACGTCAGTTTGACAGCTCCGGTGCCGTTCTCCATCTTTAAATATCAGGGATAAATTCGCTTATTACTTACGGCCGTGTTCCAGCACAGCGGCAAGACAAAAAATATCATTCTGTCATTTCATTTTTGGTGAATAAATACCTACTTACCTAAATACTCTTTTTTTCCAACGTGTCTTCATTTCCAAATATCTCCACCAACTCCTGCCAAGCTCGGTTCTTGGCAATTTTACTACTACTTTGTAATACTCACATTGAAGATCTCACATTGCAGGTCTTTTCTCCACTTCATCAATAAAAAGTTCAGTGTCCAAGCGATCCATAACGAGCTCACGCGTACTTCTCTTGTGACAGGAGCACGCGGGCGCCGCGCGATTCTATTTTCTAGCGGTTGAGTGGCGAGCACTGCGCGGTTTGATTAACCTCGGGGTTATGTCTGAACGGTTAGCTACATACAAACCTACATAAATAAGACCCTCGCGGGTCCCACGCGATTCTGAAGCCGCGCGGTTCCCGCTGTGTCTGAACAAGCCCTTATCACGAGATGACCTCCGCCCCTCGAGATGGCTCTCGTAATTAATTTCATTCGACGATGATTTTGACTCCACATCCCTTTCCTCATGACGCAAGTTATTTAAGCTTGCGCGCTTACG
>JADDOH010021602.1:0-11586 GCA_016648135.1 Agrypnia vestita | reverse complement strand
ATAGATATTAGGTCCTTACATGTGAAATTGGCGTTTTGCCGTACTGGCAAATTTGATCTCAAATATCTTCTCTTTGGTTAGGAATTCCAAATCCAAATTTATACAGCTATTTACTCATGTATTTGTGTTTTGAAAATTATAATTAATTTGTTTTTCCTCAATTGTTTTTTTCTTTGCGTCACTCAGTTTACAAAATGAAAAACTTGATATATCGCGTTATTTACGAGTACGAGTTCCACCGGGGCACCAGTGCTGCAGAAACGGCTCGAAGGATTAATGATGTGTATGGCGACGGTGCCGCAAAAGAAAACACAGTGCGTTTTTGGTTCCAACGTTTTCGTTCTGGAAATTTCGACCTGCAGAACAAGCCCCGTGGACGGCCGGAGACCAAAGTTGATAATGAAGAATTGAAGGCTATTGTGGAAGCGGAATCCATCGCAAACCACATCCGAGTTAGCTACAGGCTGCGGTGTTAGTGATAAAACTGTTTTAATCCACTTGAAGCAAATTGGTAAGGTGAAAAAGCTTGAAAGGTGGGTACCTCACGAATTGAGTGAAGCAAATCAACAAACGCGAGTTACTTGTGAGCGTTTGGTGGACTAGTGCTGGTGTCGTTCACTACAGCTTTCTTAAATCTGGCCAGACGATTACGGCAGATGTCTATTGTCAGCAACTGCAAACCATGATGGAAAAGCTAGCTGCTAAACAACCGAGGCTGGTTAATCGCTCTAGGCCACTGCTGCTTCATGAAGACGCTAGACCACACACTGCACAACAGACGGCTACCAAATTAGAGGAGCTTCAATTGGAATGTCTAAGACATCCACCGTACTCTCCGGACCTTGCCCCAACAGATTACCATTTTTTTCGAAATTTGGATAACTTCTTGCAAAGGAAAAAATTCAACTCCGATGGGGCAGTCCAAACCGCCTTCAAAGATTTTATTGATTCCCTTCCGAATGGTTTTTTTAGTAAAGGGATCGATGAACTACCTATGAGATGGCAAAAGTGCATAGATAGCAATGGTACATACTTTGATTAAATAAATATATTATAATAAAAAAAAATCGACTTTATGTTCCTCCCACACTAAACGTCAATTTCATATGTAAGGACCTAATATTAAATGATTTATTTTTGCTTGTCGGTTTAATACTGCCTGTTCCAATTTTCTTATCGCCAACCATGAGCCGCCTGGTTACTTGCAAAGTACGAAAATGAACACGGGGTTAGTTGTTGTTTACTGGTTTTTAACTGATTTTTAATTGGTGATTTCGGAGTACACAGTTGTACAACCTGGAGGTTTATGTATTAAGACGTAAAACTATCTGCCCACCTTCGCAATCACCAGCGGCGTGCGGTACATATAAACTTAGGTTATGCTGTTTCCGACGTACCTACTAGGTACCTAGTTTAGTGTTACCGACGTAACTAGGTATTCGCCACGCAAAAACTGAATGTGGTTGTCTTTTGAAATTCATTGCACAATCTGTGACGTATATCATGGAGCTATTCAGAGTTATTAGAGAGTTATCAGAAATGTTGAAAAAAATGCAAAATTTGATGTCGCTTGTCCTTAACATTAAAGTGTAAATTGTATTGTCTATCCAAAATGATGTCATTCCTCAAAGTTTTTGCTACTAGCTCCGTCTTCAAAGATTTGTATTTTATTGTAAAACTCTTTTTCAATTTTATTCATTAAAATATATATTTTTCCAAATTCAGGCAAACTGTTCCAAAAATATTATTCATTCTAATGGCGATCAAAATAAAAACAAAGATTTTTTCGAATTACATATGTACTTTAAAAAACTAACTCATGAAAACCAAGATTTTACAATACTCCCTTTCGCTTTGAATCAGGTTTCGTGTTATACACGCGTCGGGCTAATTACTCATACTTCTGTATGAGTAATTAGCCGTGATTCCAATTTGAAAAAACCGTTAAAATTTCTAAAAATCCAAAATTACTAATTTTTTATGTAAAACAAAAATTTTATACGACGAACAAAGCATAGGCATGACTATTCTATAGTCATGCCTATGCTTTGTTTGCGATATTCTTTTCTTATATATTTGTTTGTGATATAGAATATAGAATTCTAAGCAATTAGTCGGAATTACAAATCTAGCCGTAGATAACGGAATCATACGTTAAAATCCTTGTAATAACAGATAGAATACGTGATCCTTTCTCTACGAAAAGGATTATTACTTTATCTGTATTTCAAATAATATTGATAAATACCTTCATAAACTTGCTATGTATCAGCAATATAAATATTGCGTTTAAAATAATGATATATCGCCCATCTATTTTGAAACTTTCAGCTCCTAAGCTTTAGACATAGGGTCGTAAAGCGACTTGATAACCCCTGTTTAAAGTGAATGAATCAATAGTAATGTTGCTTTAGCCGAGAGCAGTTCCAGATGAGGGCGTTGTGCAGCTTCTAGAAGGTGCGTACTGCTGATTTATTCTTTAGGTAAGAGGAAGCCGAAGCCATAAAAATATTACAGCGTTTAACAACAGCCGAGGCAACCATGGATAAGGCAGCCAAGTAAAAGAAACTACAAAAATCGTGAAATATGACTCAAAGTGAGTAGCTTTTGTTGGGCTAAGGAATAAATCCTGTTATATGCTCTATCAACATTGAGTATACCTACCTAAATGTTTATTGTCACGGTTCAGTAGGGAAAAGATTGTTTTGAAACCATAAGTTTTACACTTGATTGATGTAAATATGTTGGGTATTTTTACAATTTTCCCATAGCCGTAGAAGATAAGACTCTCACAAATGATAATAATAAGCATTCGCATACAGCTAGAGATGGTAAAAATTGTCAAGAGACCCATTTTTCATCATTCCCGATGGTGTACGATTATTAATTGATCATAATAAACTCTTGTAGAGACACAAAATATAAACCATGAACATAACTTTTCATGTTAAGTGGCTGCCGTGTGTAATTTTTCTTTCTTTCATAATATCGTAAGAATTGTACAATTTGATGATTAGTCATCCTAAAGGTGTTAGTATATGTTACAGATAACGTGTAAATTTCGTTAATGTATACATTAACTAGTATAACTTGTAGTTAGTGCTTACATATTGTACTAGTTATAACTCATTGTTAGTGCATACATTTACATTACAGAAATTTAACACTTTGTAACACATATACCTTGACACATATATTAGTCGAATGATTTAGCTGCATCCATAGTTAATTCCATAATTTTCTTCTAATTTGCGTACGTAAATATTTTAAATTCACCAGTCTTTACAGATTAACACATTTCTACATTAACATTAGCACGATATATCAAGTCATATGACACATTTTGCATTTAAATGGCTGGTTGATTTTTTTTACATTGTAATAAGTGCAAATTATAATATTTAAAATATTCGTTCGATCTCACTAGTCGCTCTAATCGCTACGTAACTATCTCAAGTTTTTTACGTGGATTGGCTCTTTTATGGATTATCTCTCTAGTCTAGCGCGATTCGCAATAATAATTGTAGTCGGTACCGAAATTAAATCAATTTTATGGCGTGCATCATGCCATGCAAGAAACATGGGAGATATGATGCGGAAACATCGCTACTTTCATGGTCTTTGTCATGCTTTTACGAAGAAATTCATGCGTGGATGTTTAAACCGGTTTCGACTTTACTTTAACCGGTACTCTCTATCGTTGTTTATAATTACAGCCTTATTACCCCATTTATACCTGTTGGTCAAGAATATAATGATTGGAAAATGCGGGTGAATTTCTTGTCCATACCTTTACTTCGATACCTCGCTTTTGCACGATACCTGTAATTTAAATTCCATCTCGTGTTTGATCTGCGTGGTGGGTTCTAAGGACAGCGTTACAGAAGAATAGTCTGCATTTCACCTATGTGCACAACAACCTGTTCCAAAAACATGTAAAACTTTAAATATAAAATCTCGCACGACATAGAACACAAATAAAACATAAATTTTCATAAGAAAATACCCCTTTTGCGAGATATATATGGGTATAGTCCAACGCCTTGTTGTAGTTAATTAAGTATATTTAAAAAAATAGTTTATCGGATCATCATATATTATTACTGTAAGAATATTTCGTCTCTTTAAAGGTAATACTCACTAACCGCAATATTGACCAAAATGAGTTATGAATACAAACATTCATGTTTTTTCCGTCTCTGTTCCACGTAAAAAATGAGTAGATAAGTGAATATTCCGTGTCTGATTAAATGTTTATTTATTTAGAAGGTAGTAAAATTCATAATTTGAACATTTTCATTAATTTTAATATCGCATGTTGAATGTCTAAACCTCATTAACTCAAAAGTACTTCATTGTCACTTAGGCCGGCGCCACATTGTGCATATCTTCCGCCGCGTCTTTTCGGTCGACCGAGCATCCGCGTAGTGTGTTTGATAAGCGCATGTTGTATGGAAAGAAATGTAGGGGCGTTCCGCGACTGAAGAGACGCGGCGGCAAATCCACGTAGTGTGGAGCCGGCCTTAGTGAGATTTAAAAAAAAATTGTATTGTAAGTGGGTAATTTCATGGAAACAATGAAGGGTCTTTATACAGTTATACATATAAAGGGTTTTTATAGTGTCTCGTAGCTAGTAGCAAAAACCTCGGGGAAGTCTTCGTAATTCAATTTTGAAGAGAAAATATACTTTATACTTTGGGTGAAATGTCAATGCTTAAGGAGATAAGCGACATCAAAATTTGCATTTACTCTTCTTCAATTTGTCATCTCTTGTGGCACCATTTTATAAATAAAAAAATTAACACATTGTTTTAATCACACTAAAATTTTCTTGTGAAAATTCAGCATGTTTCGGGAGCGATGCTAAGGGGTATAAATGTATAGGTATTAAATGTGAGTAATACTGAGGGTATCACTCAAACTAACACAAGTGAATCCTTGCCTGAAATCTAGTCTAGCCGACCAAGAAAGCAACCACTAATGGTTGCTTTCTTGGTCGGTGTGGAACATGCCGACCAAGTAGACTAGCCAGGATCCGCGGCGACAGAATGACAAGTGCACATTATTTATCTTACGTCATACTTTTATGTCAGGGAGTGGCTAAGTTGCTTTGTTTTCTGCGCGGCAAGCAAACATTTAATTCTGTTTGATTTATATTATCATATACCTCCCGGGTGGTTTTTATGTAGCCGGTCTTGTTGTTTTTGAGTAATGTTCCATGTTTCCAGAAGCAGAACAACTTATGTATAAATACCTTCGTCCATCGCGCACGCAAATCGTAGAATTTGATAGATATTTATTTATTTAACATTAATCTCACTCAATTAAAAAACTCGTTTATGAAATATATATAATATAGTTCACTTTCATTTTTTTTTTTTTAAATTACCTCTTGCAAAACTGTAATTACAGTTTAAACGCAAGGATTTAATTATAATAAGTGTATGTACATTTCTTTACTTAATTGTATCTACTTTATGATATATTATAGGTATAATAAGCTACTATATTAAACTAATTTTGCTTTTTCTTTCCACTTCACAATTCACTGTAGTATTTCTTTAATGTCTTTTTAATATTTTTTTGTCCCGTTACATTTTTTATTTTATCCGGTAGCTTGTTGAATAATTTTGGAATTACGCACTGTTTGGTTCTGTCTCCATAACAATTATTTATTTCTAGTTTTTTATTCTTTATTTGTCTTGTCGTATATTCATGATGTATTGGTGTTTTGAAACTGTCCTTCTCGTATTCTTCCAGTGTTATTTTATAGTCAAGTTGTTTTTGGATCGGTAAGATTTTACATTTTTGAATAGGTTTTCCGGTTGGTCCTTACATGCTTCTTTTTGTTTTTTATTTGCTATAGTTTTAATCATTCTTAATTGTAGTTGTTTTACTTTTTCTAAGTATGATGGATATGTCAATGCGTAGCTGTTTAGGCCATAGTTTACAATTGAGTCTACTAAACTATAATATAAGCAATAACGTGTGTGTCTTGGAATGCAATGTTTGAGATGGAAAGCTAAGAACTCTACCTAGTAGAGTTCTTAGCTTTTTGCACGTGTCTAATTTACACGTGTTTAATCTAATCCCAACTACCTTTCTCTTTTTCCTCCCATTTTCTTGTATCGAGCTTCATTATTTCTTATTATTATTAATAACCAAATATTGCTTTTTGAAACTCTAGAGGCAATAGGAATTATATAACATAATATGTTCGAATTCTAGGAACCTTTCGTATATTTGATTGGTCTATGCTAGAGACATCTGTAGTCTTTTCTCATTAACTAGTTAGCATAGATAGATTCCACAGTTGGTTATGATATTTCTATATTTTAATTTTCTATATTATGGTATTAGTAATATTCATTTTAATGTTTATACGATGTTCTTCCGAATTATTTAACATATCTACTAAAATACGCCTGAAAATCAGCATTTAAATTTTTAAAACTCTGTTCATACACCAATGTATATTTAGAAACTTTGTTGTACAAATTAAACTGTTAAAATGGTGTACCACAGGGTTCAACAAACAGTTTTATCTCTATTTTTTTTATTCGTGTTCATTACTTCTTGCCACTATAAAATCTATTGTATGTTAACAGAAAAATATTGTAAATGAACTGACTAAAACATGAAACGGGGAAGAACAAAATAGAAGGCATTTTAAAGAAATATGACAACGAATTGTGAGAAACTATAATGTTGTATAAAAACTATAATGTTGAGATAACTGTAATGTAGTTGTGTTAATTTGTAAAAAATTATAATATTATGTAATGCATTCGTACACACAAACTGCTCATGCAGTTTAGAAAGATATTAAAAAAATGTGGTGAATGGTAATAGAAAAAGAAAAATTATTTGGTGTATAATTCAAAACTAAAAATAAAATATTTAAAAATAAAACGGGCAGGGCAAACCAAATTAATAAAATAATAATAAATAATATTAAGATCACAGGTACCTATATTAACGATTGCATATTCACTTGTTTTCACTTTTAAGAACAGTAATGCTGTTTATTTCAAACAAATCCATAGAATTTCATTCGTTTTCAACCTCATGCAATCTCTGTACATATGAGTTGATCATTAAATTAGAGAGATAAGCATCTACATAGAATAAATAGAGCATGATATCTCGTGCAAAACGGCAAGGTACAGATTATTAATCATGTTCACCAAACTAGGGAAATCCACAAGCCCCATGCAAATGCAAAATATTACCAATTGACCAAAAAGTAGAATATAATATAATTCTAGAAGAAATGATAAATAATATTAATATACACACTGACACGCACCATAACTATACAACCAGATTGACAGGACGAAAAATGAGAATACCAATCACAAACAACGTTGCTGAAAGAAAGAAAGAAATGCTGAAAGAAAAAGAGAATATATTGTGCCAATAATCTTTAATTAATTACATAAAAAATTATTCGAGATGATGCAAGACAAAAAAACTCCATTGGCTTCAAAACAGTACAAGGTAAAAGAATATAATATATTAAAGCTATGTACCTAATCTTACATTAATTTTTAATAACCAAATTAATTAATCAATTAGAAAGACATACAGAAAAATCTAATTCACGAAAAAATATTAGGTTACTACTGGGATTCGAACCCAGGTCACCTCCTTTCCGGGGCCGGTGCTCTGACCACTAAGCTATAGCAACCCTCTATGTTTCTTATATATAAATATTTTTTCGTGAATTAGATTTTTCTGTATGTCTTTCTAATTGATTAATTAATTTGGTTATTAAATATTTCACAGAACTTCGTTCTGAAAAATTACAACTTCATAAATATGAATGTGTTCTTGAATATATATATTAATTTTTAATTATCATGTATCACTTGTAAAAATCATGCAATACTCTATAATGACCTACTCTATAATCTTCATAATAAAAATAAATTATTAGGTACTTAATTTATTTTTTAAGGCAACCATGCCGTAAAACTTCTGTGCAGTTTGGCATATATGTAATATGTATCAAAAATAAATATATATGAAAAAAAAATTAAAAAAAGAATATCACAAATTCAGCTTGACTCATAAGACTATCCGCTCATCTACTTCTTTGTCTTCTCCTCGATTGGCTTAGATTGGGACAAAAATCGTGCCCAAGACTTTATTTTTGGGTGCGTACTACCCATACAATAATCTTACTTACTTACTTATAGCAGAGAGGATAGAGCGCCACACTCTTCTGTCCTGACATACAACTCTCACCTCATACACATTCATACATCTTCGCACATAAGCTCGATGGTCGTAATGTTTCTAACGGGACCGTCTTCCAGTATTTGGTTAATCTGGTCGTGCCACGTCTTTCGAGGTCGCCCTCTCTTTCTGGCACCGTCAACACTTGCGTTATATATCTTTCTTACCATTCTTTCCTCATTCATTCGCTCAACTTGCCCAAACCACCTGAGTGACCCCTTTAATTCTATTAATTATGCTAAGATCAGCTTTACATTCATTCCTAATATCATAATTTATTATTATTATTTATATGCGGTACCAATATTTTTTTCCTAAATGTAAAACCAGTAATTTTAATGTGAAAAGTTTTTTTTGCATAGGAAACATTAAATTATAGAAAAAACTCAGAATCCAAGAAACTAGTGATGTCACTGAGAATGTCGTGAACAAAAATATCGCTTACGAACTACCCGATTTTCATTGTATTTTTTTTCACAAATCTCCTGGTCACTTCATTTCATACGCGATCTTTTTTGTTGTTGTGAGAACGAGTCGTGAAAACTGCATCTACATTCTAAACAATAGCCAATTTGTTCAACCATTTCACTAAAATGCGATTGAATAGAAAATATTAAATATTTCATTACTTCGTCATAATGTTTCCACAAAACGAAAGTTGCTAACTTTTAAAATGGTTTTAGTAGGAATTGATTATAATGTTACAGCACTTCACCAGTTCAGGTAAATGTCTATAAATCATCTACTTTATAATCGCAGTAACAACCTGAGAACATTCCTATTAGGGTTACCATATGGTAGCTACAATGAGGATATGTTCTCTTTTTTCATATTGAAAGAAATTGTTCTCCTTCAACCTTGAAACGTCGTCTTTTTATTTATTAACAGTGGTTTGATGAACGTAAGAGATATTTTTATTGTTGATATATATGTCTATGGACCAATTTCGCAATCTGATTTCATTAATAAAATCCGATAAACAGCAGGAGCGTTTATTCAGTACGTTTAAGCATTAGTTGTACATAAACATATATAATGGAAGAAAATACGAAATTTAATAATTATAAAATGACAATTATCGTAGCAGGAATAGTGCAAAGGGTACCACCGCATACTCAGAGCCGTTATGTGAGGAATAACTCTCATATCGGCCATACACTTTCGCCACCCAGTTTGGCATTGTTTTAATGCTAAAGAGGTCATCCGAGGCGAGGCGACCATAAAAACCTCTTCGTTGTCTCTGTGGTGCAAGGATGAGAAATATTACAATATTATTACATATTTCATTTCGATTTATTTTCTATAAATTCTAGTTAAGCATAGCCTATTTTAAATTACTGAATGCACGCCGCCGAAAAATAGGTAGCATCAGCACTACGCTATGAGATTATGAACATAGTATATGTTTTATTAGAGGTTCCCGCAGAACGTTAAAAATGTTCATATGTAAAAAATAACGCCTTTAAAGAAGCGTTGGAAAATTTCGGAACATTCGAAATTCGGAAATTCGTTTCCCAAGTAGGTCACAATCACTACATCTAATCTTGGGTGTTTTGTGATCTTTTTCATTACAATAATTGGACCTCGCGGACTGTTGTATTAACAAGTATATTAAAATGATCAATTTGTTATAAATATCCTCTAAATGGAAAGTGTAGGTTGTTATGACTATTCAACATTGAGTATTTATTTAATACCAAAATAAACATTTTATGCAGCGGTAGTACGACGCGTATATGTCAGAGAAATTTACCACGTTTTTTGACCTATTAGACTTTATCGTTATTCGCGTTTGCATCTGGTAACCCTACTCGTATATTAAATATAGTACAGATATAGTACCATGGACTATGCACATTTTATATCCACTAAGGCAAAGACGGCTATATAATGTACATTACAAAATAATCGTTAAATTCTCAGGTTTAATGTCCGTTTAGAATTTTCTGTGTTGAGTTTTTGAGCTGTTTTGGCGTGTATATCTGCTCTCTTTGATATTTCGAATATGATTAAGGCCGATATCTCCTACGAACGAATACTAATTATTACTCTTAGTAATCATTATCGTATCTATCACCCGAAATAGTGATGACAACACATATTGATTATAACTTTTTAAGATCATTTTGCTCTCTTGATAAATTGGAAATAAGAAGAATTGTAGCTGATCTCGTCTTTTTTCACAAAATAATTAACGGGAACATCGACTGTCCACAACTGTTGGAACGAATCTGTTTGCGAGTTCCATCCCGAGTAACCAGAAATTACGCAGGGTTTGCCTTGGAAGCTGCGACAACTAATTACTTTTTTAATTCACCACTTCAAAGGCTTCCCAGACTTGTTAACAGATTTGAACAGTTAGACGTTTTTTCCACAAATTTAAATAAATTCAAACATACAATTCGCAATATTCTTAATCAACAATGAACTTTCCTCTATGTCTAAAAATAATCCTCAAATATATGTAATTATCACTCTTTTCTTGTATTCTTATCCTATAAAAAAAAAAATTCTTAATTTATATTTCTGTAATTATCGCTAATCCTATAAAAAATATGATGTATTTATAGATTTATGAAATTATGGATTCTGTGTTTAAGTTTAGTTGTAGAGCTCTTTTTATATTTCTGTTATTATGTCATTTTATATTTCTTTATATGACTTTTTTTATTTTCTTTTTATATTTCTCATTACCGACATGTATTACCCAATGTTTATGTAAATGCTCTGATGGGCGTATATATACTGAAATAAATAAAATAAAAAATTAAATTAAATTTTTCAATTTTTATAAACGTAACACCTGATAGATTAGATTTTCGGGTCTCGCCACCATAGCCGTGATTGCTTTTTCACGCTTTCAAATAAATTCAAAAAAGTTTGTGTCTTAGGTAAATGTTGACTTAGTCTTAGAGATGATATATATTCAAATTCTTGCTAAAATATGATTTATGAAATTGTACAGGTTTTTTCTCATTAAATGATCCACATTGAAACGCCTGAACGTAAATAAAGAGTAAACAAATAAATTTTGCTACATTTTTAAAATAATCTACACGTAAGGTATTACGATTCCATTAGATGTGATAGAATGTATACTTGTGTTTTTTCCTTTTCTTATTGAAGATTTTTGTCACTTCTTTATTATTAAGATGCGAATATAATAATATGCGTGATGATAGAGTTTGGAGAAATTATGCACGATCGGAATCCCTCGCAATATATCAAAGACGATAATACTCTAGAATAATCTACAAACGTCTGGAATAGTCTGGAAGCGACGAGAATATTCACGTAAATACCAGAAATGCATAGAATAATCTAGGAAGTTCGAAAAACCAACGT
>JADDOH010021596.1:0-13677 GCA_016648135.1 Agrypnia vestita | reverse complement strand
ACGGCTAGTCCGTAACTTTTGAGGCCTTTTAGCCTTGACAATGGCACGTGATACCGTGTCGAAACGTCGGCCTTGGTCTTCTCACGGAGACCATTTACAGAAAACGCGAGGGAGTCCAGAAGTTCCTTTTGTTACATACAATAACGCTCGCGGAAACCTCAAGCAAAACATATATATATGTATGTACTTTCAAAATGCCTGTAACCCGAACATTATATTCGTAAGATTTTTGGAAGTTTTTTTTTTCAAAACTATGTATAAAACTATTTAATGAGCGAATTTTATAAGTAATGTGGCTGCTATTTAGAGTTTTAAATGCATGTATTGTTAATGAAAAACATAGCGTAACATTATAATTACGGTTCGCAAATCACACGACAAAACTTATTTCCAATGGCACGTTGTGGCAAATATATTAAACTTTTATAATATCTAAAAATTTTCATGGTAGATGCTTATTTCATACACTTTTAACCTAAAACAATGATACAAAATAAACGAGAGAACTTTTATGTTGATATTTATTAATACGTTCATCCTATTGCATTTTTATTTAAGCAGGATAGTCTAAATAAAAAATATACGATTGTGACACCATTATAAGTAATTTAAATATTTTAAAATTATTTTACTGCTACAGCAGGCCATGAGGCCTAATTACGGAAGCGAAATAACCTACAAAAACACCCTGACTTGAGTGAAACACATGATTTAGTGTAATCTCACCAGAAATCGAATCCGGAACCATTGCCATGCCTACTGGACTACGAGGGCATATAGGTCATTTTTTCGTTTTATTTATTCGTTAGACTAAGGAATATTTTAAGTACAAAAATTATTAAAAATGTGCATTACGCCATTGTTCACTCTCTGTTCGTATACGGCGTTATCGGATGGGGAGGTTCTTAAAAAATTCTAAACTCAGTAAAAATATCACAAAGGATCATTATTAAATTAATACTGAAAAAAAATCTACCTTTTCGACAAAATATCTCTTTTAATTGTTTCCAGTACCAAATGTGGATGATATTTCAATATTTCCATATTAAAAATATGCAAAGAAAAAATCTTACAGAAAACCAGGAATACTTCAAGCTTATGAGAAACAGAAACCAATTTATAATGCCTAAATTTAAATCAATCCAAATGGCTATATTTATAAAGCCATTAAAGCATATTAATAGCTTTATAAATATATCCATTGTAGTTAATGGCTTTATAAGTATAGCCATTAACTACAATAATAAGTTACCTATCGAGATACGCTGCATCAATAACCTCTCAGACCAAATCAAAAAAATTAAAATCTTCCTAAAATCAAACAAATTCATAAATCATTTAAATCAATAGCTTTTTTTAAAATACTTCAATACTTCGTTATCAAATTACCTTTTATTACCGTATTATTAAATAACTCGCATATGTATCTGTGAATATATAAAATAAGAACTGAGGCTCCCTCATCAGACTTAAGACCTTCTCTTCACTGATGAGGTCTACATGACTACAAAAAGGGCGTCCCGTATCTCGACGTCAAGTCATGTGTTTTAAAAATTATAGGCATTTAAAAAAATCAAAAAAACCTACACCCTTTGACGGTCTTTTCACTCATGTTGTTGCAAATCTTTATTTTTCTTCATTTTTTTATTATTATGTAATCCTGAATAATGCTTCTATAAACTTTTGTCCAAAATTCAAAGAAAATGTCACTTTTTGACCAAACCAACTATTCGAAATCAATACTTTGTCCAGTTTTAACTGACTGTTTTTTAAATTAAAATATTTTTCTTATCACTATTACTTATCGGTTTCGGCTTGACGTCAAGATATGGGACACCTGTATAAGAATTGTATTTGTACCATATAAGAAATAAAATTAAAAAAAAATAATAATAAAGTAAGTTTAATTGAAAATTAATGCCATTACTATAAAGGAACTCATTAAAATTGCTTAATCTCTTAATTATCTTTTTATAGCAACTATCTGCCGTAAGTTACACAAAAAAAAACTATAGAATTCGGCAGTGGGTTGCTAAAAGCGGAAAAATACGTATTCCAACTGAGACACTTTACGTGTTTTGCTTGTGCATCAAAACTCATTGCTAATATGCACGAGACCAAATTTTAAAATGGTGGATGAACTTCAATCTCTCTTTGATACAAGTCAAATAAAATTCTTCATTGTTCATTTATGGGGTTATACAATATAATAATTGATACATGTACACGCGGGGTGGTTTGAGGTCTCCTGGTCATGGTCAAAGTTGCGTCATGAGACTCTGTAATTGCTAGTATTTCTGTATATTTAAAGTCATGTTTTATAAAATTTGTATGATAACCATATAGTAAAAATCATATATCTTTACTTTATAATAATATTATTATTAGTAGAATAGTCAATATTTTTAAATCGTTAAGTATTTTGGGTATAATAAAAATGCGTAAATACCCTCAATTATACAAGTCGATCCTCGTAGCCCAGTAGGTATGCCACTGACTTTCCACACCGAGGGTTTCGAGTTCAATCCCCGATGAGGTCACAATTAATCTATGTGATTTACGCAAGCCTGGATATTTTGTTGTGTGTTTCGCTTCTCTAATTGTGCCTTTTGGCCTGGAGCATTTACCCTTTATGAATTGTCATTCCTTATTCTGTGATTGATAAGCTATCCTTCAAAATGTCGTACCTAACATGTTATACAGAAATATGTCTATAACCTGTAATATTCTGTAATACTTTTAATTATTGTAATAAAATTAAATAGTACTTTTCGTCTGACAGATTTTTAACAAAACCTCCAATCAAGTAAAACAGCTCAAAGTAGAAGTAGAAAATAATATTTACTATAACAATTGTATCTTTTTTGGAGTAGACGGCGCCTACGCCATCTGATATCTACGATATCTATTTTGGTATTCGAATTTCAAAAGTTCCAGGATCTTAAAATCTTCCAATATCCGGTTAAGTTATCTCTTTTACAAAATAACTTATTCATTTCACGATTTAAATTTAATTTAGAAAACATGATTCGATCTAAGTTATTAGATATTAATTTAAAAATTATAGAGTTAAGACAGTTTATTCACTGCGCTCTTTTAATGTTAACTAATTTTTTTTAAAGAGACGTGAACGCGGAATAAGTGTCACATCAATATTCTTACTATGTTCAAATTAAGAAATGAAAATAGGATTAACTTGCTGGTCTGGAGTGAGGTTCGAACACGCGATCTTTGGATCAAGAGGTGAGAGTCTAACTACAAGACCAACAAGCTACAATGTTTACTAATATCGTTATAGTTATTCTGCTTTCGATACCATTTAATTGTTTATGATAATTATAATCCGCTGAACAGTTTTTAACAATGACCAAAATAGTATATTGTTTTATTTAAACTGGCCACAATATAAGAAATAAAATACATATACTTATAATTCAGGGTAAATATTAACTTTTTAATACAATTCCTGTGATGATATTTGCTTCACTAAAGTTAGTTTTAAATGCAATATTAATTTACATTCATATTGCATAGCATAGTAATAAGACGGTAAAAATGTTTGTTTGTCGAAATTTGGAATCAAGATTTGGAACTACGGCAAACTAAGACGCAAACCAAAACCCGGTAAACCAAATATTGCAAGAGCGAGTAATCCAATATGGTATGTAGGTAAGCAATGTTACAATTACAATTTTGATATCGGCTGTACCATTCCATGTATTGTAAAGTGACTCTCCAACCGGGGCCGCAGACATTCTGAAGTTATCACTGCCGCGAACACATCTCAAAGTTCTTAACAAGGTAGAAAAAGTAACAAAAATATGATCAAGCTATCGCTATTAGCTGGTTTTTGTTTTTGAAAAGGTGAATGCAAGTCTAAGAATATTTATAATTTCGGAGACATCATTAAAAGTAAGTTTTTTCAAAAAGTTATTTTTCTTAACATAGTTGTCAAGATACAAATTATTATTGATGCTTTGTTGAGAATGAGATAAAAGTGATTAATCGATATTCATATTTTATTTGCACATATTTATTTTGAAATTTTGATTTGATGTACCTATTTAAATTTTACTATTAATCGACATAAGTGCGTAGGCAATCACTGGTAATATCAATTTACCTATATTAGTTTTAAAATTGAAAAATTATTATGAAAACGTGGAAAACATGACTAACTAACTAACTAATTTGAAAATATCCGGATTGCGAGCAGCTTAACTGAATCGTAACTATTATTGTAATTATTTTTTAAAGTCGTTTAATACATACATAATCTTTATAAATATTTTTTATTATCATTTTACAATATCCTTAATGTTAATTTATTTTATTCCTACAAGTAGAATGAATTAATCAAGAGAGAACATAGTAAGAAATATAGATGACGCGAGTGTAGGTGGCACCAGAAACACTTGACTTGACCAGGTAAACCGGATATTGCAAGATGGTCCTGTTTGATACTTTAATAGTTGACGAGCCTTCTTGGAAAGATGCGTGGTAGTCATTTTCATTTCATTACTATCCCTGAACAACTTCTTTATATTTATTTTAATATCTTTAATTATTTAGGTACTCACTGGAGTACCCACATTTGCTCGTGATTATTGTCAACCTGTGGTTTTTTTGATTTACCCTAAATTGTCGTTGTTCTACTCGGATTGCATAAATTGTTACTTTTTAATTTCTTCAGTAATTGCAAAATGCCTTTCTAACATGAAAATAATGGTTTATACAAAGTGATTTCTTCTGATCGGATATTACTTTTTAAATTAAGGCAATACATTTTATTTTATTTAAATCAATCATCATTTGCTTTTTAAAATATAAACTTGGATTTTAACAGTAAGTATTTTTTTTTCTATATTTACGTATTTAAATCATCATGCATTATGGAGTGTTTAATTAAAACAAATGCCTTAGAATTCAATAAAACGTCAAATATAATAGGAGTATTTTTACTTTTTTCAGACACGTTAATATTTCTTATAATTCTATCTCTTTTTGACGGATGCTGGCTACCATGTTGGCTCTCATCACTATTTTATACAGCCTGGAAAAGCTCTGTAGTAAACTTGTCTCGAGTTCTTCAGCTATGATGTTCTCCTTCTTCCATTTCTTTTTCATTCAGTTTATTTTTCTCCACCTCTTGCGTCTACCCCCAAACGTATAGGTGTACCTACTAATCATTCAACTTATTTTTTACAGGTATTTATAGTTACACAAAGGACATTTGGGTTCATTATTATATATGTGACAAAGACGACAAACGTTCTTGGAGTAATGTGACGCCTGCTCAAAGAAGATGTTCAAGGTCCAACAATTTTTGAAGGTCTACCATGTTGCTTGGAGTATTCTCAGAAATTAATAAATCTCCCAGGAATGCAGTATATAACAAGAGGTAACAATATTACTCCAATTCTCATCTGCAGACAATGTGATTCAATTATAACGATGCTTATTTTTACATACCTACTTTTATTTAACTGCCTATGCCTGTTTGTTGTGGTGGAATCTTAATATTTGATTTTTCATCTACTTTACGACTAATTAGAGCTCTAAAACATTCCACATTTACGTAAAATGTTCAATTTCAATCGAAATCATTATTTGATCATCGATCGGATCATGAGGCGAGAGCCCTAACCACAAGACCAACAATCTACTTTTGGCTCTGATCACCATTATATGCGGCCTAGAAAATCTCTGTAGTAAACTTGTCTCGAGTTCTTCAGCTATGATTTTCTCCTTCTTCCAAATTTCTAATTCATGCAGTTTATCTTTTCCTTAATCATTCAATTTATTTTTTACAGATGTTTAGGGTTACACGAGGGACATTTGGCATCCAATATGATATATGTGACAAAGACGACAAATGTATCTGGAGTAATGTGACGCCTGCTCAAAGACGAAGTTGAATGTCCAAAAATTTTTCAGCATGCATTTCTGCATTGCGAAGGTCGACCGTGCTGCTTGGAGAATGCCCAGAAATTAATAAATGTCCCAGGAATACAGAATATAACAAGAGGTAACAATATTTCTCTAACTCTAATCTACAGACGATGTGATTCAATTATAACGATGTTTATTTTTACATGCTTTTACTTAACTTTCTTTAGCTGTTTGTTGTGGTGAAATCTTATAATTGATTTTTTACCAACTTCACAACTAGCTAAAGCTCTGAAACATTCCATATTTACGTAAAGTGGGTGACTACATTATTAAATCATTTTCGATGCGATTTAATCATTATTCCGATTAAAAATAATAATAATTAAATGCCTACATAGCTTCCAGATTCATCAACATTAGTATGAAAAAGTGTTCCGATTAGAAATTTATCAATTTTAGTCGACAGATTCGACTTTGACGTAAGGCGTATAAAATGATATTTCAATAAAGGTTGTGCTAAATTTACATTTGTAATATCTCAGGATAACTTTGATTTAGAAAAAAAACTATTCGACAAAAAGAACGTTCAACATAATTATGCCACGGGTTAAAGAGTGTTGGTACACAACGTGTTCAATATTTGGATACTGGATGATGTTAAAAAATCGATTACGAATGCACTACGTATGCAAAGAAAGCATATAAAAGCATTTTTTCCTTTTTTTCATTTACTTGTTAAAGTTGAATCTTCTGTAGTGGCCTCGTGGTACTCGGAAGTCTATAGTGACAAAAGTTTTCCTTCCTTTTTTTGACGCTCCAGCCTTCATGGTCCAGTCTGCCCTATCTCTGGCAGGTCCCACCCATCCTCGTCTTCCCCTTTTGGCTTGTATTTGGAGGCTTTATGTATGTCAGGGGACTGCTCTATTGCATTCTTCAAGATACAAAGAGAACATAGAGAAAATTCACCCTAAATTTTAAAGATTTGATAATTTACATAGAATTAAATCTACCCATTTTTTTCAATTAATTACCGCATGCTTATGAAAGAACTATATTAAATTACTAATTACCAGGCGCGTGCAGTGGGAACATTAGAGCATGACTTTTTTGTAAACGTATATTTTGGAAAATAATAGAAATCAAATATTTATGCTACAAATTTTTATGATATATCAAAATATGAATGCTATGATAACAATTGTGATAGAAATGTTTCGAAATATATGTTGTATTTCGATTTTTTTTTCCAAATAATTGGTTACTTAAGAGTCATGCTGCAGGCTCCTGCTCATTATCATTACATACCTGATATTGTTGTATATACTTTTTTTTAAATAGTGATGAGAACACGGAATACGTGTCACATCAATATTCTTGCTATTTTCAAACTAAGCTAAACGCTTGTGCTATAAAAATAGGACTAACTTGCTGGTCTGGAGTGAGGTTTAAACCTGTGACCAAAGGCAGCAATATCCAAAAAAATTTGAATACATTCATCGAGGATTACTAATTTATAATGCTCTGAATTCGAGATTTTATAGGAAATATTATTGCCCATAAATTTATAGGAAACATTATTTTGGTAGTGATAGATAAATAAAATCTAGAATTCAGTACATTTTAAATTAGTAAGTAATTAGTATTATATTTTTTATTATTTAGATATTGCTTCCTTTGCTATAAAACCCAACTATTACGATACGATCTATTACGATAATATATAATTAATATGCCTTAGTATATCATAAATATTTATCATTACTGACATATTTCTGTTTGTTTAAATTTTTTATTCTTTCTTTCTATATAATTAATATGCCTTAGTATATCATAAATATTTATCATTACTGACATATTTCTGTTTGTTTAAATTTTTTATTATTTCTTTCTATATAATTAATATACCTTAGTATATCAGAAATATTTATCATTACTGACATATTTCTGTTTGTTTAAATTTTTTATTCTTTCTTTCTATATAATTAATATGCCTTAGTATATCATAAATATTTATCATTACTGACATATTTCTAAATGTGGAGACCTGTAATTGGCCATCTATATTGTATCAATGTTTTCTATGCTTTTTTTTGTGCTGTTGGTCTTCCATAAACATTAAATAAATAAATAAATAAAATAAATAAATATGAATACAAACTACCACGTGCACTAATCGTTGCGGATCGATCAAAAGAAACATTCAGTCGATAGTTGTTTTAATTTTATAATTTTAATTAGTATAAGTTTAGTATAAAGTCTGCTAATATTTTACTATTTTACTCGTGGATTATTGACCCTTTCATTTTTTACAGCATGTTGTTTTATTCAATTTATTTACTTGCTGAGTTATTTTAAAACTTTTTTATTTTTATATATTAAAATGTAAAATATATTTTAAATTTTATTGCCTTTGTGATTGTTCTTTTGATTGATTTCTTGTTTACTTTTTAAGAGTACTTTTTAAACTATTAGGATCTCTCTTGTTTATATTTTGTCAACTGTGCTACGCACCGTACGCACACAAATAAATACATTAATTAATATCAACGGTATGGTGTTCCAGAAGTTTTGAAGCGAAGTAGGGAAGAATAAAAACTTTTAACATAAAAAAATGATAAAATGAGAGAAAGATTTACTTACTTAAAAAACAGGTAGTCGGTTGTCTCATTGTAATTGTCAATAATGGAATTATCTAATTTCATTTGTAGTTATTTATATTCTAAATCATGCTACTTTTAATGGAATTATCTTAATTTACGTCAAATCAAGTTGCACAAATAAAAAACGGTATATTTTATTTTTTCAGGATGGACTACTTTCGAAGAACAAATTAAGATTATCTCTGATGCTGGTATTGATTATTGTGTTGCTGCAGCGATGGAAAATATTGAAGAAAGATGTTAGCACCAGATACCATAAATTTATTTTCTTGTTATGATATTTCAAATATGTTAATATTGCGAATATACTCGTGCTCGTGTATACGACACAATGAAATTAATAGTACAAAAAAATCGATACTTACAGATAAATAGTAGAATTTTAATTAGATTTGGTTAACGCAAAGTGCATACATTAGAAATATAAATATAAATAAAAAAGTTTTAATGCAGCCACCATCACTAAAATCGTTTAACAGAAAAATATTAACTTCATTTATTTTTTGATATGCAGGCATATATGATGGACTTAATTTAATCAAAAATGGTGTTTCAAGTAAAGATTAAGTTTAATTACACGCGATATTCTTTGTTTACTAAATTTGTAATATTGGTTCATTTTTCGTTTTGAATTGTAATACAATACGACTTCTTGTATTCACGACATGATCTCTAAATTTTTTTAGTATATTGAAGTCATCCAGAAAAAATTGTCACACATTTGAACTTTAAAAATGTGATAATTTTTTTATGAAATTAATATATTCCTCAGTAAAAGTTATTTGAATCTCCTACACTGGAGAAACGAATGAAACTGTGCTATAAAAGTTTTATTTTTATATCAATTTACGAATATGATTATCTCATGAAACTAGGATAAAACCTATATACTTATTATTTGATTTAAAGAAATAATATTAAACGTCATCAACGTTTATGTCATATATATTTAAATAAAGACAAGATGGTCTTTCGCTTTCTTAAGTGCTATACTATTTTGAAAATTAGACATATTTTTAGTTTTCACATAGTGATCTTCCGCTTGTTCTCGTATGAAATTGTTAGTGATCAAAGTACATCAAAAAGGCGGACAATCTCTTTATGGAATCGGTAAGAAGCCAATTGGTGTGTATTTGTTTTATCTACGTAAAATTATCCAGTATACGATAATGAAAACGTACACGTATATTTCCGCAAAACTGTAAAGTAGATAGATTTTTTTTAAGTTCATTAACTTAAAAAATGCATTTATTGCTGTTTAATTTTTTCGGTATTTTTTTATTTTTTTATTATCCACCATTATAACTCCCCTAATTCAATACATTTTTGGTAGGCTGGTGCGTATATACATATGGCACTTTAATTTAGTTTATATTTATCAATTTTCTTTCTATAATAAATAGTTGTTATTACTAGCAACACTATCGCATTGTCATTGGTGGAATTGTCTGAGAGAAGGGGATGCGCGCGCAGGTTTTCTGTCGTGCGCGGATTGTTTTTACAAATGTCGCGGTGCTGTCGCTGTTAACTATTTTTTTCCGAAAAGACACTGTCAATGTAGCTGCAGATTTAAATATTAACCGCCGGTCCTTCAAAAATATTCTAAAAAGTTTAAATATCATTATTCCTCCGTAATTAAAAACATGGACGGTTAAATATTTTAAACATTTGAATATTACAAATTCTTGCGCAACTTTTACCTTTCGTTTATTCGGTCGTCGCGAGTTTGTGAAGTTTTCATACAATTATGACGTTTTATTGTTTTCAGTGCATTGCGGTATCGGGATTCAATATTGGAAATATATAAACATGTAAGTTTGGCTTTCTTTCCTTGTTTACGTAGATGTAAAATAGTGTCAGATGCAACAATACTATTTTATTTCGTAGTATTATACGTCAGAGTTGATTTTCGGTTCGTATTTTTGTTTACACCTACAAATGATCGATTTATTTGTGTATGCGATAAAATTTTTTTTATTAAAAGGATTCGGCCGGCATCTTAGTATGTAAAATTTTCACGAAATACCTCAAAGTTATGTATCGTCATTTAATACCGCGACTGGCTTTATTCGCTTTCGCTTCTTTTCAGGTTCTTGTGACTATCCAGTACTATAATCCCATGTTATAGTGAATCGATTTTGATTAAGTAACATCAATTGCCTTCCTTTTTGTTTCAGAACTGCACAAGAATAAATAATGTATAAAAATAAGTAACTAATGCTCTATCGGTTTGTTTACCCATAGGGATAGATCTTTTCTTTATTTCATATCAGTTTTCATACCCGTATTCTTAGAATATAATTCTTCAATTATTAGAGCGTTCTTACAATACTTGGTTTACTTTATCGTTGAAGTGTTTTACATAATATACTCGCCAATTCATGCATTCAACGATTTACAAATGATATGTAAAATGAGCACATTCTTAGTATGAAAATGTGTGAAAACCTTATGTTTCCTATATTACTTTATTTTGATTTTGATCCATTGACATACAGAGTATCATCCGGTCAAAAATTGAAGATCCCATTCTCTTTCATACTATTGTGGCTTTTGAAAACGTTGCTAGAAAGTTTATAGTTTTTTTAGCGAAATTTAAAATAAAATAAATTCTAATAATTATTATTAATGAAATTTAAAATGAATAAAATTTTAATAAATATTATTATTAAGTTCTGCGGATCAACTAATTTTAGTTTGACAGCTGTTTCAACTTGCAAGGCCATTATCAAACAATGGACATTCCACTTATTTATAAAATTTTAAGTTACCCCTTTAGTGTAATTAGATATTTTTGGTGAAGCCCTATATTAATGTTCGTTTTTTCCCGGGAACTTATCATTAAAGGTGCCTCGGTTTACAAAATTCTATGTTATGCTTAGTTATCGAAATTTCCCGTTTTCTGTAAGTAATTATATTTAGTTGTTATTTATAAATATAATGTATTTTATGGTCTTGATTCTGGGTATTTTTAAACATATTGAGGAGATAAGGTCATTTTTTGTTGACTATTTAAAAGTTTTATGTTTGGATCATTTGTATATTTATTTATTTCCAGTTGTTCGAGTAAATTCATCCTAAAACCATTTGTTTCCATGTGTAAAGATGTTGGCGCGATATTACCTAGTGGGACGTGGTTTTCATTTAATAAATGGGCCGCAAATTTTGACCCAAAATTATTATTTTTATAGCAGCGCATTTAATTTATTTTAAATTTCGCTAAAAAAACTATTAACTTTCTAGCAACGTTATCATTTAATTTATTTTAAAAATAAATATGGAGTTTTACAAATTAAACACAAAAACCATAAATAAAACCAAAGCGCATAGTGCCATCGTGTAGGCCAATTGCGAAGTTTTCTAGGATGAACGTTTTTTGTTGATTTCCTCTTTCGTTCTTCTGGATCTGCGCTTTTTTATTATTCATAATATTTTTGATACTTGCGACGTCTGCACGTCAAATTCGTAACTACAATTGTGAAAATATTTTCTTTACCATCAGTAATAAAGTAATGTTTTTACCTATACAGGCATATTTCTGGTCCAGTAAATTTCTTTATATTAATATTATATTACAATATTATAATTTGTTTTGATACTTGACACGTGCTACGGCTTAACCACGAGTCTGAAATACATTAACTTTACAGTTAGCAACATGTTATGTTACTGTAATAGGCATATTGAAATTTTGGATACACGAATTTCTATTTTTTAATAAGAGTATTTAAAATTATACATATTATCGGGAATTTCATTAATTTTAAATAAACACTTTCATGTGACTCCAAGAATATATGATTATCTAAAATATGCATGACTGAAATAATTGACTTATGTGACTTAAACGCCGCAACGTAGATATTAAATAATAAATTAAAATCAATATTCGCTTACACTATAATGTAAAAAATAATATTTTATAAGCTACTTGCAGGGCTGTGCTGAAATTTTCATCCGCCCGAACGTGTGTTGCCTTTATCTATGGCAGTGATGGGAAAGTTCCGCCTATACGTTCTTCTTTATCCCAGATTTATTCGATTTATTAATATAATTAAAAATACATATAAAAAATATTTTAAAATTAACAACCCTTATGTTGATGTAACATACATACCTATATATTCCGAAATAATAACAAGTTTTCTAAGATGACTATTTTATTGTTGATATCCTCTTTTTGTGATAACTTCTGAATCTTTTGTTCATACATGCAATACCTTCATTCTTTGTTCTTGCATGAAGAAGTGTGTAAAATACGTTCTTCATCGTTAGTAACAAAGTTTTATTTTTACCTACGCAGGCTTATTTACGTATGGCCCTGGTAATTTCTTTATATTAATAAATAACAATATTACAATTTTCTTTGTTACTTGTAATATTGCTATGCTTAACTTGTTAACAACGAATCTGAGATATATTTTTTTATAATTAGCCATAACCTATATTACGGCTATAGGTATATTGAAAATTTTGATACACCTAAATATGTCGATCGGTGATTATTAATATTGAGATTTATTAAGGATAGTATACATATTATTGTGCATTTAATTCTCTAATATGACTCCAGCAGTATGTGTATTGTTACGTAAATACCTATATGTTTTGAGGATATGCTATTTTACTTGTAGACTTTAAATAATAAATTAAAATCAATATTCGGTTGCAAGATAATCCAAAAAAAAAATTTTTTTCTAAGCTAATGATACAGTACTACATAAAATATTTCATATACTTTTATGTTTCCTAATTGAGGTTTTCATCCGCGCAAATCGTGTCATTCCATTGTCGATGGCTCTGATGGCGAAGATCCGTTCCGTAGTTCCAGATTTATTCGATTAATGAATATCGACTAATGAATAAAAATACGCTTAAAAAATATTTTAAAAATAACGACCTCTTTATTCATATAAAATATAATCCGGAATATTTATAAGTTTTCCCAACACATAGTATCTGTTTTTTGAGTTTCGAGAATGTCCGTTTTTTTGCAGATGTCTTCTTTTTGAGATTACTTCTAAATCCTTACTTATTCATGATTGATTTTTTATTTTGCGACATGGGTACTTCTTAGTCGTAACTATAAGTGAAGACATTTAAATTTTTGTCACCTTTTCTGGTG
>JADDOH010021591.1:0-11692 GCA_016648135.1 Agrypnia vestita | reverse complement strand
ATGAAGGAATTTTAAATCGAATCATTACCTGTGATGTAAAGTGGATCCTGTACGATAATCGGAAGCGCTCATCGCAATGGCTGAACCCTGCCGAACCAGCCAAACCATGCCCCAAGCGAAAATTGACTCCAAAAAAGTTACTTGTGAGCGTTTGGTGGACTAGTGCTGGTGTCGTTCACTACAGCTTTCTTAAATCTGGACGATTACGGCAGATGTCTATTGTCAGCAACTGCAAACCATGATGGAAAAGCTAGCTGCTAAACAACCGAGGCTGGTTAATCGCTCTAGGCCACTGCTGCTTCATGATAACGCTAGACCACACACTGCACAACAGACGGCTACCAAATTAGAGGAGATTCAATTGGAATGCCTAAGACATGCATCGTACTCTCCGGACCTTGCCCCAACAGATTACCATTTTTTTCGAAATTTGGATAACATCTTGCAAAGGAAAAAATTCAACTCCGATGGGGCAGTCCAAACCGCCTTCAAAGATTTTATTGATTCCCGTCCGAATGGTTTTTTTAGTAAAGGGATCGATGAACTAGCTATGAGATGGCAAAAGTGCATAGATAGCAATGGTACATACTTTGATTAAATAAATATATTACAATAAAAAAAAATCGGCTTTATGTTCCTCCCATACTAAACGCCAATTTCATATGTAAGGACCAAATATATGTATATTCCAGTATTTAAATATTGGTGGTGACCCCTTAAATAAAATAAAGCCCATAAAAAACAAAAAATAAAAGAGAAGATATATTCCCGCCCCCCACCCACAATGTCTTTGTACATTAGAGGTTATAGAAAAAATGTTATAATACAAGATGTGTCGAAATACCGGATGTCGCGGTAAGCGGGTGCACCGTTTTAAAGCAAAATCACGTAGCGCCTCACTTTATCAATCCGTGAGATGTTTCCCTCCGGCGGAGGCTGCGAAGATTTCTCTCGCGTAAATACGGTCCCATTAAGAGAATATATTGAAACATTAAATTGTCCATGAAAAATAAGCTCAATTTTCTCAATGGCCACTTTGTAATGCTCGTCCGCAGGTGACTTTTCTTTACCTTTCCGTAATTGTACCTTTATAAAAAGGAGGAAAGGTTTTATTGCCGTCTCCAGAGGGGCGGTTCTAAACCTTTATTTACAACGAAATTCAATGTGTCCCGAATTTCATGCTTAACTTACATCAATTCTCGACCATTTTTTTTTTAATTAGAGATGCGAACACGGAATAAGTGTCACATTAATATTCTTACTATTTTCAAAGTAAGCTAAACGCTTGTGCTATGAAAATAGGATTAACTTGCTGGTCTGGAGTGAAATTCGAATCCGCGACCTTTGGATCACGAGGCGAGAGTCCTAACCACAAGACCAACAAGCTGCTCTCATTACTTCCACAATACTCGTAAATGTTAATTGTGTGATTATAAATAGTTAAAAATAAATATAATATTATATTTGATACGTAGATGTTCTTATTTTTGTATTGATTATGCTAAATTTTATATGATTAATTCGGATTTTATACATTTTTTATATACAATGATCGTTTCTGCTAGTTTTAATAAAATCATCTTAAATAATTAATAATTTAAATAACTAATTTCGCGATTTATTAGCCACACATTAAGTCGATTAACATTTTTTCACGTTAAATGTACGTATCATACCTCACCTGTGTATAACAAATTATTCTATTTTATTGTTGTAGATGTGAAGGTAGTTTTATATTAAGTCGAAAAGTTTTTTTTTTGCATATAAGATCTTTCATTTGTATGCCCGTAATACTGATATTGCCATCTTAATCACTCGGATCGCAATGATATTTGTGTAGAAAAATCTCTAATAATCTAAAAGTGTGCACAAATTTTATCACGAGATACTAGATCAAGAAGAACCACACATAATCGAGTAATTGCACATTGCACGCGGTTCTAGAATAGTTAGGTAAGAACTGGAAGTCGGTCGAAGGTATGGGAATATTCGAGAATGACAGTTATTTTATAAACAAGCTACATCATAGCTACGAGATAGTTGTTGTTTTGTCAGAAGCGAAACCAAAGATAAACGAGCGAAACAGACAGCGGGTGTTCCGTGCGAATATAATAAATCAGTTAAATAAAGTATCAGAATACCTACCTGTGTGCATCTGCGTTCCACAGACGGGGAGTAAATTCAGGGAGGTGAATATAAAGTGTTCCACAGACGAGTGACATGCGCAAAATTCGTGCGAATTACAGAATAGTGCTCCAGTTAAGTATGTGTCCAGCGACTTGACTCTGAATAAAATAAAATGATGACTGGAATTGAAAATTCCTTTTCAAAATAAAATATAATTTTGAGTGTCTCACTTATCTCAAAAAAAATCTATGCAGATGTAGTATGACGTGTGCTTGAGACGTGTAACGCATATCACGTATCACGTGTGGACTACTGCAGTGGTATCTACGCTGGCATTCCGATGTTTCAGCTCGACAGACTACAATCTGTTCTAAACGCTGCAGCATGGATCATATATGAAACGTCAAAATTCTCACACATAACATCCCTTCTGCGAGAATTGTACTGGCTTCGTTTTCCTGAAAGAGTAGAGTTCAAACTGTGTTGGTTGATGTACAAGGAAACTCATAACATGGCGCCTCTGTATCTTCAGCAGCTCAGTATTCCAGACAACATAAATGGAAGACGTTAAACTCTTAGGTCAGCGTCTACTTCAGCGGTGGTAAGGCTTGTGGAATCGACAAGTCAGTTCCAGAAAACTAGGTTCAGCGAACGGGCATTTGCGGTGGCGGGCCCCAAAGCGTGGAAGTCTGCCCTCCGTGATAAGAAACACGGATTCAGAGACATTATTTAAGAAAAGACTAAAATCGCACTCGTTTACAAAATCTTTCCCAGAATTAATGTATATTATAGATATCTCACAGAGACGAAACTGTATTAATTATGGGAAAGTAGGTATAGAAGTCATTTGGGTGTACATAGGACTTATGACCTATCTTTTTATGGTTGGCTTAAGTCCCAGAACCTTTTTAATATTCGTTGTTTTCTTTTACCATTTTATGTCTTGAGCTGTTTTTCTTTCTTCTTCTTCAAATGTAGCAAATTTATTTTGTGGTAACATAATTATAATTGATGTAAATTAACTTTGTTAAAACCACTTATTTATTGAAAAAATCAACATATTTTGTTATCCTGATGAAGAAGCCATTGGCTTCGAAACATGTTGATTTTTTCAATAAATAAGTTGTTTTAACAAATTTAATTTTTTTTTTTTTTAAATAGAGATGTGAACACGGAATACGTGTCACATCAATATTCTTACTATTTTCAAACTAAGCTAAACGCTTGTGCTATGAAAATAGGACTAACTTGCTGATCTGCAGTGAGGTTCGAACCAGTGATGTTTGGATCACGAGGCGAGAGTCCTAACCACAAGACCAATTATATCAATTGTTTTTCTTTCTCTTTTATTTTTCATTTTGTTATTCTATGATTTTAGTTTGTAAGAGTTTTTTGTGTGTAAAGCGCCCTTGAGGCAAAATTTTCACAAAAATGGCGCTATATAAATTATCCAATATTATTATTATTCATTGTGTAATAAGCAATCAGACAGATTCGTAACACACATAAAATCATGTAAGTACTATTGATTTGCAATAAATTAAAATTTATCTTAAAATACTAGAAGCTATTCGCTCCATTCGGCAATGTGGGGAGAGGGAGTGGCACGTGATGTGAAAAGGATAAATAAAATCTTACCCCCACCCCCTTCCGGTTCCCGGCTGAAGCGATTGGTGTTGAGTAGCAGCTTCCGGTGCTGGGAACCAATGGCCAGACAGGAGGCAAGGATGACACGCCATGCAATGTATTCTTTAAATAAATGTTTGCAACATCTTAATTTTACTATATTAAGGGGGGGTAAGGTTAATTCGTACAAAAAAAGGCATGTTTTTGTGAATTTTTTGTGACGACATAGTTAAAATCTCTTTATTAAAACTAATAGTACATTAAAGTATGATATTTGAAAAATATTATGTAAAATTTTCAAGATGAAATATTAAGAAATACGGCAATGGCAGCAATTATTCGGACGTGTCTCGGAAAAAAGTAGAATTGCGGAGTCCATCATAACTTGGTGCTAAATCATCTGAAATCAAAAAATCAAAGTTCATTCGTTAGATAATAGATTTTCCCAGGTAACGCTGGAATTGAAATTTCAATTTTTTGGAACACTTTGAAGGGAAAAACGCGATTTTATGCGAAAAATATCGACTAATTTGTTATTAAAAAATAAAAATTAATAACAAATTTGAAAAAAAGTCTCCAGCGTTACCTCGTAAATTATGTACAGAAATAGTGTTCAAAATTTCAAAACGATCGGTGTAGTAGTTTTGAAGTTATGATGGACACCGACTTTGAAAACATGAGATGTGGGGAAAACGCTTTAAAGTTTTGCACACTGTAAAATTCAAAATAAAACTCAATACTTATTTTATACTTAGACATAATCGTCGATGCCATATTCACACAGCAAAGAGCTTTCATCATCAGCATCTTTTTGTCCTTGTCTACGCAAAACTCTTCCAATACAAATAGCACGTCCGGTACTCCTCAGGTGAGCGCGTCTCTCAGCTGCCCGAGCAGATATAGAAAATCAGTCTGAGTATCGCTCAAATGTTCATAATTTCGTCAATTTTGCTCCGATTGACTTGAAATTTTGATACAATATTCTTACGATGTTATACATTCATTTAAAAAATTAAAAATAAAATGCAAAAAAAAAAAGTTAAAAACCTTACCCCTCCCTTAAAGGAAACACATTCTTATTGTGAAGTTGCAATTTCAGAACAAAGTTCTGTGAATTATTAAACAATTTCTAATTATTAATCAATTAAAAAAGACGTACAGAAAAAATCAAATTAACAAAAAAAAAATATTTAAACTGCCACCGTTGATCAATTAAAAAGAGACTACATATAAAAAAAAATTTTTCGTTAACTTACCAGACTGTCATGGCGAAATTGGATAACGCGCCATTCCCGGGTAGAATTGGAGGTCCGTGGTTCGAGTCCCGGTGACGGTTAAAATGTTTCTCGTTAATTTGATTTTTTCTGTATGTCTTTTCGAATTGATTAATAAAAATTGTTAATTTTACAACATTTACATTACCACGAGATGCTGGAAAAAAAGGGTACAGGATCGAGGATTTACCAACACTCGGACGATTTAGAATAAAATGGAAACATCTAGAAAGAACTGAAACACACGGAAATCTGCCAGAACATTTGAGAAAAGACGTGTCCTATATATTATCATGAGGCGGCGGACGTGAGAACGATTATTTTGACATTTGGCGAAGACGATATACAAGAGAACCTATGCGATAGATGCGGACGCGAATAAGCGACATATGTAGACAAAAGTGCAGCGATTTATAAAAAAAGTACCTGTGTGGGCTATACTCTAGTGACGAATCAGTGCGAATTACTAAATAATGTTCTAGCTAATGTTCGTGTCCAGTGAATACCTATAGATACACAAAAAATAGTTTTTTTTATAGTGTCTAATTTCGTCTCTCACCGCTGCGAATCCGTGAGAATATCAGTAGCGTTTTTAATTTAGTCGGTTCATACAGTTGAAGATCATCTTCTTCCTCTCCGATCTTCCTCTCCTCTCCACCTTTCCAGTTGCCATTAGTTTTTCCAGGTTAACATACACTCTGCGGGCGTTGTGTCCGAAAAAATGGATAATACAACACGAAACAATCTTGGATCCTCACTCGTACGAGAATTATGACATTAGTTAGTATGCACTGTATTCTGAACATTCGCTTACAGCACCTCAAAGACAATAAGTTAAAGATACAAAACAGACATATTTTTACTCCCTTTATATTAACTCGTGGCGTCTGTATGCTTGCTTGCCGGCTTGCCGTCGAAAAAACTTTGGATCGATTTTTAATCCTTTTCCCGTGATCCAATCGAGCTGAAACTTTGCAAGCAGACTCATGGCGACGATCAAGAAGATCTATCAAATTTTCGTTAAAAAAATAAATAATTATAGTATAATTTTGGATTTTTCAAATCGTCGGTATACATAATAGGTACTTCACTACGAATTTCGAAAATCTAAATTGACTGACAAATGTTTTTCGAATTTAATCTTCAGAGCATGAAGTGTCTTATCAAAGCTCAAAACATCTGACATTTTAGAAATATATTAAATTACTGTAAGTTTAGTGTTATGTTATATGTTTTAATTCGTCTTTAATTGTTGTTATATTTTACAAAGAAAGGGAGTATAATAAAAACTTGGTTTTTATGGGTTACTTTTTAAAATTTATTGTTTCGGAGGAAAGCTTAAGAGATCCATAATCACACACATGAAAATAAAAAAAAAAACGTTTTTTAGTTCAACTTATATAATTTTTGTGTGACGCGTTTCGCCTTATGAGGGCATTATCAATCTAACCATTTTGCACTCAACAACTTTCCAAAATTGAAAACTAACTGAAAGGAACTGCATTATAAATTTAAGCATTTATTTCATAGATTTTTGCATTTTGGCACAATTCTAAGAAACAATTTGGTTTGTACACTAATTATAGTAAATATATTCGTATATGGAAGAGGATAGCTATACGATTGATATAAATGAGATAGATATACAAGTTGTTAAATATAAAATGATAATGCCCTTATAAGGCGAAACGTCTCACAAAAAATTAAATAAGTAGAGTTAAAAAAACAGTGTGTTTCATTTTCATACATGTACATACTTGTATGATATTTTGAAAGCCTCTTTGAGCTTTATTTGAGGCATAAATATACTTTGATTGATTGATAATTCCTTTTTCAAATGTAGCAAATTTATTTTGTGGTAACATTATTATAATTGATATAAATTAACTTTGTTAAAACCACTTATTTATTTAAAAAATTTTCGAAGCCAATGTCTTTTTCGGCAGGATAACAAAAATAATATTACAAAATCGAAGTATAGATCAAAATATTAAAAAGTAACATATGGAAAATGATAATATAAAGTACCTAATTAACATGAAAATAAATTTAAAAGATAACTATTTGCAAAAAGGACCTGATTATTTATAATATTCATTTAATATTTACACTCTTTCTTATTTCCAAAATTTCTAATTTATCAAATTGTGATTCTGTATAATTTGTATGTAAAATTTGTAAACCCTTATTAATATCAAAAGAATGATCCATAGCCAAAAAATGGTTAGCAAATTCGGAATAATTATTACTATTTAAACACTTTAAGTGTTCCTTAATTCTAATTTCAAAATTTCTACACGTTTTTCCTATATAAAAATAATCACAATCATTACAAATTGATTTATAAACACCCCATATTTAAAAAAAATTATCTTTATCTTTATTATTTAATATGTATAATTTGATAATTCAATTATGGATTCTAAAGAAGATGAAGAATTGAGGTATTTAAGGGGAGTAGCAAGAGTAACATTATTGAAGTGACATAAGGCAAACTTTTACATATAGAAAGATCTTAATTAAGGCAGCTTGGACACGTTTTGCGAATGCTAGAGAAATACCAAGAGATGTATCTTCGTAAAAAAGATGACCAGAGAAGAGGGTCCCACCACACGCCCAGAGTCGTTTTATGAACAATAGTTCCCATATCGGCACTACACTTTTGCCATAACATAATAACACAACATGTAGATGTATAACATAGAAGCCAGATTAATTAAAAAGGTAACTAGAGTGTAGCCTCAGATTAAGTAGCGAAAACAGCAACAATGCTCGTGGATCAGTGAATATGATATAAACTCAGATATTTTTTTAGCCCCTAAATTAAAAATTATAAAAATAAATTCACAATCCCCTACCGTAATGTTACAACCAGCGGGAAATAAAATATGTGATGAAAAGAAAACACACGACGAAAGTACTACGATTTACAAGACTTAATAAAATAGAGATGTAATATATTTCCACCCCTAGAAAGAAGCGAGCGGAGAGCGCGGACGGACAAAGATTTCAGGTAAGAAGAAAGCGGCGGGGGCAGGAAGTGGTCCTGTCTTCCGGTGGGGGCGGAAACAGATGATTTAGTGCCGCTAACCACCGCCGACTGCCGGCCGCGTTACCAACTATCCTCGCTCAGAGCTGAACATATTGATTTTACAAGGATTGATTTACCACAGTGAGGAAACATCCTGCAGCATGATTGTCTACAGAGTACACGATAAAGGATGAAGACGATGTTTAGAATAACTCTGAGAGACATATGTTTATATTATACAATAAAATACCTTCTCTAACGTATATTATAGATATCTCACAGAGACGAAACTGTATTTCTTATGGGAAAGTAGGTATAGAAGTCATTTGGGTGTACATAGGACTTATGACCTATCTTATGGTTGGCTTAAGTGATCACTTTACACAATGTAACATTCGCCATTTCCACCCATGATAGAATATACCATGCTTATTCACTTTTTGGAAGTTGTATATATGTTCAAATTGTGTGGAAAGCTTTCACATATGAGTTGTAACCGCCTTTCCATGCGGCCTGTACAAAGCCATTTTCATTCCCCTAAATCCCCACAGATGTCGCTAATGAGAAAATCTACAATTGATTTTACGGAATTTTGAGAGCAATATACTTTATTGTGTAATGAAATTCATCCGAATTACTTGCATTACACTAGGATACGCCAGGAAATATTATTTCCAATTTTTGTTAAATTCCTTTTTTATCAGTATTTACAACTCAGAATATTTTGAGTTTGTTCAAATCTTTTCAGAACAGTGCTGGATTTATGTCACAGAGACATTATTAATCAATTAATATAATATACGTTAATTGATTAATAATGTCTCTGTAACATAAATCCAGCACTGTTCTGAAAAGATTTGGACAAACTCAAAATATTCTACCTTCTCTAATTTAGATTTTTATACTATATATTCCAAAACGTGTGTATTTGAAATTACTGTTAAATTGTATCAGGATTACGACTGTTCAAAATTGATTTAAAAAGAAATCAGGAATTGAAAAATTAGTGTAAAGGGCGTTCCCCATTCGGGATGTCTATTTGTCGAAATTTATGAAAGTTTTTTAGAACCTAGTTAAAAATAACTATTGAAATGAAACTAAATGATTGAATAACGCCCGCGATCAGTGAACATTAAAAATTATGTTAGCTTTAGACTTTATCTACACAGTTCACTTACCTCATCTTCTCCCATTCCCCAGGTATTGCTATCTACTAGTAACTAACATTTATTTAAATCTCCAGAAGTTTTTTCAGGTTTAAGATAACGTTGTTTTCAGCGTTTTTTTTAATATTAAAATTAAAAGTCCTTTTACACAAACAAGATTAGAAATTTGCCAATAATTTGCCAATTAGTTGTCGTGATGGAAAATACATGACTGATTTAAATAATGAAATAACACCATTTACTGAGATTTTTAGTCTACCAGATTCAAGACGTACCCGCCTCTTCGTCAAGACAAATAAGTCACCAGTATTTTAAAAGATTTAAGAAATTTAAAAGCCAACACTCGATTTAAAGAGATCAATCTTTATACTATCCAAACTAGGACGATTATTTCGGCAGATTATGCCATGTCAACCAATAAACATAGAACATTTTAGTGAGTTTATATTCAAAAAATATTTGGTGAAATTATGGGAAATGACATGAATAATAATACAATCAATTACACGTAATGGTTTTACAAATTATACCATCTGGATAGGTAATTAAATGATAGCTCTAAAATACATAATATTGAAAATAACAAGGATAATTGAATAAATAAAAACAACAATATAAGACTTTCCCGACATTTTATTTTTGAGTAAAAATAATATTGAAATAGATAATAACCTGTTTAACTGTAACTGGTTGCGGATATTTTATACGAACCGTATGTTTTTCCGAGAAACGATTCTCGAAGTTTTGTTGAATTCTTATTCAACGTTATCAGGAGGACGACCTTTACCCGCGGAAGTAGAGGGCGGACTGATTACTGCTTTCGAGGGAGTAAATTATATGCACTTTGTTGTGGAGTGTTCTCTTCTTCTACAATAGAGGTCGCCAGTGTGCAGTATGTACTAGTTACGTCGGCGGACTTTACTGCGACGTCTCTGAAGGGTTGAATCAATGTCGTAAGAACAGGGCGCCAAATACTTGATAGCTTGTAACTGTCATCTCTATTGAAATTGGGATGTTTGTATATTTCAATGGACTCCCTCACTAATCTGGGTACAAGGTGCGGTTCTGTTGATAAGATTTTTGCCTTGTCAAATCCGATGAAGTGACAGAGATTCCCTTTGGATGCATGTTCGCAGATTGCCGGTATATTGGAGTTGTTGTTTTTAATTGCTCCAATATGTTTCTTCAATCGTGTAGCGATATTGTCCTATTTAGAACGCTCCACAATCGTATAGCACTCTGCGTACACCTGGAGATTCGAACGGTGTGTTATAACACTACATAAAGTGTGTAAATACCACTACACACCACAAACATAGTACTATTCACACATTGATTAATTTTCAGGGACTTCCTCACTTCTCTTCCATCCTACCATTACGATTGTAAAATCAGCGCGAATTCGGGAAAGAAAAATAATAGCACTTCGAAGTATTTCCGTCTTCACATTGTTCCTCGCCGGCTGCCTTATTTAAAATTGAAGCCTACTAATGAAATAAGGTTCTCTTTGAGGTTCCGCCAGCCGGGGAGGTTCGTTCGAGGAGGAGAGTGCGCCTAAGTATAAATTATTAACGGCAAAATGTCCGCGAGAGCGACGTTCACGGCGACATTAAGCATTACGCTTACGCTAGCGTAAATCAGCCTTTATATCTGGCTATAACTTGTGAACGTGGTATTTTTTTTGTAACGAGACGTCCATAAATCTTCCTCTCGGCCCTTCTGCGCTACGTGGGGCCCTGTTGCATCCGGTAGCTGCCTAGGGAGGAATGTCCTGGGAGTAATAAAGGACGACGGAAAATTCGGTCAATCCGATGTACTTCCCTTTCAGGCGAGCGGCACGACGTTGTGCATACAAAGGAAAAAGGATTTCGGTTTATTGAAATTGTCACGACATGATTTATTTATTTATGGGAAACTAACAGTACATATAAAGAGATTATACATGATTATTGAACAGTAAAGAGACCATCATACAAGTTTCCACAGAATTAACCTGTTGTGTTTTAACATAAAGCAACAATAACTTGAGTTATAGAATAAAAAACAAAAAAAGTGAAAGTTCTAAGTTATGGACAAACTATGGGAGTCAAAGAATTAGAGGTAAAAGGAGAATAAGGAATGGATAGGAAAGGACAAGTCTACTTAGTAAAAAAGACAAGAGATAAGAATAAAAAGAAGTGCAAAAGATATATGTATTGCATAAAGATATCTGATCAATACATCTGCATATATATATATACGAGGTCTGGGCAAAAAAAAAAAAGTTAATTAAAGAAAGATACAAGATAAAAAATTACACATACGAAGTCAGTTCAAAAGAAAGAAGATGGATTTAAGAAGAGGAAAAAAAAGAAGGTTTATGACCGAGGTGAATATCCAAGAGTTTTAAATTCATAGATCGATGAATTGAAAAGATCCAAGTCGCTGAATATAGAGTTGAACAAATTAGACGAGTGATATATAAAAGA
>JADDOH010021590.1:0-11272 GCA_016648135.1 Agrypnia vestita | reverse complement strand
TCAAAATGTGCGAAGTGTGCACTTCAATGTAGTGTAGTACTACATTGTAGTAGTGAGTACAGAGCGGACCCATCACTAATGTGTAGTGCTTTACGACCCAGAGAATGATTTACGACAGACACTTAAAGAAAATGCTACCAGCACACCTACTATAATAATACGTTGTAAGTATTTTCAGGGGCGTGCACTAATGTCGGTGAAATAAATCTAAAATATCTATTTACTACCTGTAGCCCGTCAAAAATGACGGTACTTTTACATGCCGGTTCCTAAAGAATAAGTATTTAATTATTTACAGCCGACACCCATGACGCATTAATAACGATTCTTATCAAAAATATTTGAACATTTTTTGTATATTTCCCCTGATCGTACTCAAATGATCCAACTATTATTATAATTATTATTCAAAAAATTAAAAAAATGTTTTGAATGCACTCACCGAGGATTACTAATTTAGAATGTACTGATTTCTAGATTTGATGTATCTATTCCTTCTAAAATGATGATTCCTATAAATTTATAGGCCATATTTACCTTAAAATCTCGAATTCAGTATATTCTAGTACTGAATTCGAGATTTTACTTACAGGACTATGCACATATGTATTTGAATCTGACTAAATTGTATGCGTTCCAATACTTTTTAAAGTGGCATTATTATATATTTTTTGTCTCTTCTTAATAATTAATGATATTTTTTTCGAATGAATTTTCATTCGAGAACCCATTATTTAATAACAATTATTAAAAAAAAATTTTTGAGATTTTGTTCTAATTGTTTTTTAATTAAAAATCAGAGACGTTATATTGTTGATATTTAATTCTAAATAAGTGCATGGTCTTTTTTTCTAGATCACCAAAACCAATGTTGCATCTCAGTTACGGTAGACTAGTTCCACTGGAATGGACATGATGCAGTAATTTTTTTTCAAATTTTAAGTAAAATAATACGTAATAACGTATCTCAATAAGTGCTTATAAAAAATTATGGCATATCCTCTTTACCATAAATAAACAGTTTTATTTTATACAAAAATTTGTTTTTGAAATGTTGTTTTTTTTCTGACGAATACAGCTTTAGTGACAGTGTAAGTCTATCGCACTTTTACACCACCAATATTATCAGCGTAATTGAAAATAATCGATCGTACTCTGAACTAAGCAATATTGCTTTTTCTTTACCTCGACTCGAAGTTATGTATAACATTGTAACCCTGCCAATTTTCAGTTTGACATTTTTAGATTTGACAGGTTTTAAATTTACGAATCCAATCAATCAGAAAGCCCTAAAACGTAAACAAATGTTGAGTTATTCCGAATTATGAATAATGAGCTTTCTAATTGATTGAATTCATTAATTTCAAACCTGTCAAACTTAAAACGTCAAAATTGGTGGCATTGTAATATTGTACAATAACCGTCAAGATACAGAAATAGAGATTTTGCTTTGTTCAGAATACGGCCAATTTAATCTGGTGCTCGCCAATGTTGATTATCAACATTCAACGTTGAAATCGAGGTAAATCAGTAGCTAAATAATTAATTAATTAATTGACTAATGATTACAATAATATCAAATTAATTGTATGACAATATTTTAACCACATGAGGTTTTTAATAAAATCAATCTGGTTTTGGAAAATATAATTTACAAGGACTTCATTAGGATAATAACTAGCTAATCCTTAATATAAAATTATCATCCCGAAACATGTTGATTATTCAATAAATAGTGATTTTACACAAGGTGTTCTCTCTTTATTGATAAAAGTAATAGTATTTTGTAATAATAGTAAAGTTATTTTTTATAATCGAAGAAATTATAACCTTTTATTACATGCTTCAGAACAGTCCTTGTCTATCGAAGCAACTACCTTCATTTATATGCATAAAATTACACGAAATAAAATTATAAAAAAAATTAACAATACACAATTCATAAATATATAATTTTAAAATAAATCTAGTGCATACTATATATAAAATAGATAAAATGTGATGAAAATATATTGAAAATCGGAAATTATTGAAAATATTTTTCGGAGAGTATTGGTGATTATATTTTGTTAATTATTTATGACATTTTGCCTATTTTAATAAATATTAAAATTAAGGCCAATGTCATTTAAATATAAAATACATAACCCCACCGACCACCAGTAGCTATACATATAGACATGAACTAACAGATATATCCTTTTTCGCGTTTTGGTTCCACGTTTGGTTTTATATAACAAAATACTTATAACTTGTAACTTTTAAACAATTATGCAAAGGTCCAACTTAATACTCTTAAAAATTAAAATGTCTTAGTAAATATGTCGTGCTTTATTACAAAACGACGACTTCACTTGAAGAGACTCGGTTTAAAAAAAATTAAAAAAACACCATCAATTGTAAAAAAATACGTTTACTAAAGGATTTAATTACGCAAGAATAAATACTGAGAATAATAAAAATAATAATAAATAAAGAGGCGGCTCCTGAACAGAATCGCCCAACAATGAGCAATTTGGATAGGCCATCATATAAGGCACCCAGGCCTGCTTTTTACCATCGTCGTTGGAAATGTTGAAGACAACAATCGTAGAAGCCGCCTGAGATCAAGCTACATAGACCAGATTATTGGAGAGTGCGCTATAGCCCCTAGTAAGAAATAAAGAGGCTGGCATGTAACAGAGAGGAGTGGAGAAATCGAGTGCTCGTTGCAGACCGATCCTAGGATTGCGACCCAGAAAAAAAAAAACTTAAACTGGATTGTACATGCGTCTTAAATATATCCGAGGATTCCACTGTGCCCCAGTCCCCTCGCTTAAAGAAGAAGTTTAGGTCAACTCTGTAAAATTTTTTACTCTGTGGATAAATCCTTTATATCGAGGTCCTCAGCCAAAAGGGTGTGAGTATTTCGAACTTTGCAGGAAAGTAAAATAAAGTTGTGTCCATCTGATTTTGTCAATATTTCTTTTATTACTAAACGATTTTAATATTTGTATTTCCAAAACAAATATGGATATTTTGAGTTCATCCAAATTTTTCAGAACATAGTACCGGATTTTCGTCACAGGGACATCATTAATCGACCAATATATTATAGATGTCTCAAAGAGACGAAATTATATTTTTATGGCGAAGCAGGTAAGGAAGTCTTTGGGAGTTCATAGGGCCAACGACCTATCGTACGGCTGGCTTAGGTGATCACTTTACACAATGTTGTAATGTGTCGTAAGCCCTATGAACACCCAAAGACTTCCATACCTACATTCCCATTAAAGTATAATTTCGTCTCTGTGAGACATCTATAATATATTGATAGAACAACTTTCTTTTGCTCTCCTGAAGTTAAAAATAATCTATTATACCCTTTTGGCTAAGGACCCTCGAAAAATCTTGGAAGTGTAAATTAACACATTACAAAAATTAACATCCAATCGATCCGAAATTTCTCACTGATGTCGATGACAATGTGGTCTTACATATTTGGAGTCACTCATACACACAAGCACACAAAAAATGCAAATTTATCTCAAAGGCTCGGGCAAGTACTTACCTACTTTCTGGTATTATTTTAAAATTATTTAAATCTTGGACACTTGAGAATTTATCTCCTTATTTAAACAAGCAAAAAATTAGTTGCTAGTTGCGTATTGCATGAACCATTGAGCGCCATACTCTGAGTATCTAAAGTTTTGATTACAGCAATTTACGGACTTTACGAACAGACAGACGGACAGACATCAGACAGTGAAATTGTTATATTAAGATTGCTACAAAACAAAAGCTGGTTGCAATTCTGTAAAATGATTTTGTTTGTTGTGAATTAAAAAAAGTGAAAAAAAATATACTCTGGAACCTCAGAATGGGACCTCGCATATTATGATTATATTATGAAAACTATGCTTTTATGGGTTATTTTTTTTATTAATAGTTTGATCATATTCAATTAAATAATTTAATAAAATTGAAAAACCAAATGAAATAGAAATATTTTAACGATTTGTCTGGTTCTGAAATGTTGAATAATACTTAAAGAATAATTAAAAACCTACCAAGTTAATTACGGCCGTCGATTGCGTCTTATTGATTGAGCAATCGGTTTGGTACAATCAAACGGACCCTTCACAGTCGATTTGTAATATTTCGAGCGACATTAATTAATTGGGCTTCGCTAAAGTAAGACTCGTTTGAAATGAAAGCAAAATCGTCAATTTTTGAAATTTTTAAACTTTTTCCCAAGGACCGTCGAGAAGTGAAGGAGTTCGGTATTTATTAAAAATACTTTTAATAAACCATTAAAAAACGTCGATTTTTTTACGAGGCATTTCTACTTTCTGAAAAAGAAAAACATTACAGTGTAGTACCTACCAAGGTTATTTTTTCCTTTTTGGGCGATGTACAGCATATTTATTTTAGATGTTAACATCGTAACTATGTGACGTTCATTCATAAACGTCGAACTGCCATTAACATCAAACTTTGTTTTGATACCTTTTTAAATTTTTCACGTTCGAAAATTGAAATGCAGTAACACCCCGAGTTAAGTAAATCGTTCCATAAATCTTAACGTAACTCTAATCGACATGGTTTATACAAATTTTGATAGTTTTTTTAAAAATATTTAACGATATGTAACTGAATTAATGCAATAAACATAACATATACATATACATACATTGCAGGAATTGGAAAAATATTTTTTCTAAGATTATTACTATTTTTTTTATTCTTAAAATAGGTGACATAATTACCTTTATATTTCCTAATATATACAATGTAAAATATCAGTATATCAAATTTCTAATCAAAAGTACGTAACTTTCATAGTTTTTTCTTAAAATTTTTCATATTTTTTCGTCTCTAATATCCCCTAGAAGACTCACATACAACTTCATCCAATTTATATTATATTATTATATTAGATTATCATCATTTTATTTGACTGGCATTAAATCAAATTTTTAACGTTCGATATAAGTTTCTGTAACGATCTTCAAAGATTTTACTGAAAGCCAGAAACATTAAAAAAAAAATGCAAACTTTGAAGATGTTTATCTCCATAACAATTGATATTAGGACATTGTTACATGAACGTTTTAGACTCGTGATTTACGAAGGAATCTACCTGTAAATTATTGTAGACTTTTTTTTACACCCTGTAAAGACGTCTCGTTTTGTATATTTATATACCGACATATCTAATTATATTTACAACAGCGAACCAAAACTGCAAATTTTATTTGTCAAAGTAAAAAAATGTGAATTTCAACACAGTAATATAAAGTCCGCTAAATTCGGCGGACTCACTTTCCTGTCAAATTAACTGCACTCGGGAAATACGTATTTAAAGCACTTAAAAAAAAATCAAATAAGTTAAAGTACTTCCCGCGATAATTCTAGTGCAGCATCCACTGTAACGTAGTTTAAGTCCGGTTGTTTTCCGTATTCCCGAATACCGTACATTTACGTGATTCGCTAACCAACCTCTCCGGTACAGGGTTGTCCAAATTCCACTTATTTATATTAATTGAAAATATACCGTTTTAATAAACGTTATTTCGTAAACGCGATCGAAATAAAAAATAATATTATTGCCACAGGACGTGGTTGCGGGAGGCAAATAAAAACACCGGAAATTAATTATAGATATATTAATTATTTTTCATAAGTTCACAAAGTCACTGAAAATGAATTAATTTAAAGACGTTTTCTTTTAATTCACACTATTTTGCGTTGAATCACTCTATGTGAGCACTTTATAATATATTCTGTGTAATTTTCGCACGTAAATACTTCGCCTGATATCATATTTGTACCAGGAATATTACGGAATATATCATAAATATTTTTTTCAACATTTGCTACACATGTTTGAAACAGATAATAAATATTAGGCAAAAAGTGAATGCAGAAAGAAAAATTACTTCATATGAGGGGAATAGAAGCAAAAATGCCATTTTGCATATGACAAGAATACAGAGCGACGTATTTGAATGTGATTATTTAACAATGGTGTCAAATTGACGGTTGATTACTGATTTTATAAGCATGCTTGTGTGTCTTAGAAGTCATCATTTTTAATAATTGAAGTTAAATAATTTTTAAAATGTCTGCTTTAGCTTTAGAATCAGTCACAAAAACTTTTATCTAAATTATATATAAATAGTCCCCGGCGAGCGTTTGCCCCTCTGTCTGTCTATCTGTATGACCGCGCTAATCTCGAGAACCACTAAACGGGTTTATATGAGGTTTTTACTGTTATGATGTGCATTTTCCAGAGAGATGTAGTGTATTAAAAAATTCCCTAATAAATAAATATAGGAGCTGAGCATTAACGGTATTAGTGAATCAAGTCGGGAAAAAAATTGCCGCTAAAGCGCTCTCATGGAAACATTGCCTAATCCGTTAGAAGTACAAAATCGTGTAAGAAATAATTGTGCAAAATTATCTACAAAAAAGTCAGTGGTAGCATGTATCTATCTTTTAAGGATAATTTACAACAACCATTTTTGTCTATAAAATTTCACAAACAAATGTATAACTATGATATAATGGTTAATTTTCCAGCAATTTTGACCAATTCAGTTTTAATCCTTAACAAATCAAACATTTTATAAACTTAAATCATTTACCGCAGATCATTTTTCCTGTACACTAAATCATTAAATTTAAGTTTAAGGGAGAATACCTACCTAGACAATTCGGAAATATAGATTTTTTAATTGTTTGCATTTTCTTACATGATGAAAATTTCAAGCAAAAATTCAAAAAAATAACAAAGTTATAACTGATAATAGTGGCATCCCTTTGTTGAAAAGTTTCGCGATTTCTTCTTTACTCAATTTTCAAACCCGTGTTACTCGAAACTATGTTTTAAAAATCGGTGACCAAAATATCTCGGCAACCACTGAACCGATTATCTTGAAATTTTTAGTATTTATTCTGTACATAATTATCTAGTCTTTGTAGGATTTTTTTAAGTGACTTTTTTTTGAACCCGAATTTTTCCCTAAAAACGTTATTTTAAATTCAAATGCTCGCCATTATGTCAAAAATCGATATTTTCAAAAACTCCTACGTCAAAAATTTGATTGTAGTGTCAATTTTGATAATCTTTTTTTTATTTTTTATTATTCTGTGTTTATAGATGAAATGGGAGTGGTCACCGCGGAGGACCTCTTTTTTTCGGAAGTCGACAGAACCCAACATTTTTTAAAAATTTCACATATTCATAAATTTATTTACTTTCATTTAAAAATAACACCAATACCATAATTCATATAGGTTTCTTTAAAAAAAATCACAAAAATTGCCTTTTTTCGTGCTTGGTAGGTAGGAGTTCCCCCTTAAAGTGTATGGGACCGGGCAAAGCCGGGCCGGGTCGCAGTTTAAATTATATATTTGTACATACCACCATATCTAACCATCGGGCCTAGCAGAAAGCAATCGGAAATAGCCGATTGCTGACGGAAATAGTCACGTAGCGGCCACTGGCAATGTAGCCGCCCGTGGGGCCTAGCAGCAGGCATTGGGCGAGAGCCATTTGCAGACTGACTTCAATTGGCGGCTACGTGGTCATTGATGTCTGCAATTGGCCTAGTAGCGTTATTTAGATTTTTTTCCAAAATATATGCTAACGCAAATGTCATGAGTGAATGTTTTCACTGCATGTCTCTGCAATCTGGGTACTAAAAAGTTTGTTAGTTATTTTAAAAATAAATACGTTCTGCCACAAAGACACTGCTTTAAATATCAAAAATATTGATAATTGTATTCATATTTTAATGTAGAAAATGAAGTATTTCTACCGTTTTTTAGTAATCTTGTACCAACCTCTGCGCGGTCTCTAATCCTTAGCACGGCTGGATTTTCGGGGAAAATAGCCTTCGATTGAATCTTTTTCAACCAATGACATGTTTTTCCTACAAACCCCTACATTCCCGGCCGCCGCTTCCCTTTGAAAGTGATACAGTTGAGGCTTTACTATTCCCGGAATGGGTAAAATAATCCTGGAGGAAATATTTGATGTTTCAACCGGTTCGTCGGACTGATATTTCAATACCGTCATATATTTTGGTGAGTGATAAATATCCCTAGTGGTTAATATCCGTAGTAATTGATTGAATTTTTAAAGCGGAATGTTATCAAAATGGCATGTATAATACATATTGGTATATAATTGTTTTTAATTAGTTTTTGCATATGTAATAAACACATTTAAAGAATAAATTAAATTTGAACATACTCAAAATATTCTGAATATATGTGTCTAAATTTTTCAAGTACACAATACTGGATTTTGTTCCCAGGGAGATATCATTAATCAGGATATATTATCGTCTCATGGAGATGAAGCTATATTTTTTATATAAGAAAGTAGGTATGGAAGTCCTACCTTCCATATTAAAAAATGTCTCTATGAGTCTCTCTATTGTCATCTATACTAGATTTTTTTTTATTTTAAGAATTAATAAAAGTTATTAAAATAATATTTATATATTTAAGACAGTATTAATTATTAGTAGATATCACCAGTCCCATTCTATAAATATTCCAGATGTTCAGTAATTTTCTGACATCTTCATCATACTCTGTTCTATATTTATATTCAGCTTAATGCTCTAATTTTTGTATAATAATTGTATGTTAAGTATCTTTATATATTATCTATCACCCTGTTGAAGGATAATATTGTTTCCGAAATGGGATGTTTAAATATTACTCACGTGGTTTTAGAAACAAAGTTCATCACAAATATCCATTTAAAGGGTTTGTTCAATCTTTTTGTTACACCTAATTATACCAAGTATGTTAAGTTTTTATTTTTTTAAGCTAACTTATGCTCTTAGGTCCGATTACTGTAAAATACATCGCAAAAGTATAAAAATATATATTAATGTCTCACCAGGAATCGGACCCAGAACCTTCCGGTATGAGAAGCTCATGTCCACTAGACTACGAGGGCCATGCATCTCTTTCTGTGTGTACTTAGCTTAGTCAATTTTTTTCACATATTTCGGCATTATTGGGTCTCGTGACGCCTAAAGATTTTCTCTACAACATAGTGCAAAAATATTAAAGGGCTTAAATTTGGGCAAAAAATGGGAAATGCTTTTTGTGTGGGTCCAGAATATATTTATAGCGGTAACCCTCATAAAGATATTCTAAACTGTATAATATTTTGGGTATACGTATAAAATTTTTGCAGGGCGAGTGATCCAAGGAAAAGTGTTATTACCGAAACGGTTGGGGGTAAAATAGTCGTTGAAAATTTAAATATATCCTGAGAATATTGTGAAAAGTGTCCAAGTCAATTTTTTTATTTATTATATTTATTTATTTATTCGGAAATAAAACAGACACAAGTTAATGATGTACCCATATAATAAGAGCATTATTTATCAGAATCGAACATACTGACTTGTGTCATGTGTTCTAAAATATCTCACACAGAAAAAAATGAATAAACAATAAGAAGAACAAAACATATAAAGACAATAACAGTAGCAATAGAATGGAAAAACTGAATACAATGAAGTATTGAAATAGTAATGAGAAATAACATAATGAAACGAATGAAAATAAGAGATAATAAAACAATGACATTAGATACCCAAGTAAAATATCATTCATATCTTGCATCGCAAAGCATTTTATATGTGTGTTTGGATATTAATTAAATGTTGCGACGAAGAATAATATTCACTTGTATTCTTAGTTCATATGAAGACACAAGATAGATATCAATGTCGATGAACAAGTCATTGTAAGTTCGGCACATTCCCACTATAGGTGAGCGTAATCCGAAGTTGGTGCGAGCAACAGGAATGTGTAAGAGGCAGTGTGTTCTAGCAGTCCTTGCTGTGACGTGAATGTTTATAAGTGATAATAGGGATGGATATTTTAATTTCGACAGGAAAATTCTTGTTGTTGGAAAATTAAATAGATACCCAAAAAGTCACAGTTTTATAAGATATGATAATTTATATTTGAAGTTTATTTGCATCTTGTATTAGAGGGCTTAAACAATGTTTTCTGTAAGTTTCCGCCGTTGAAAGTTCAAGGAGACGTACTTTCACATATATAGACTTATAATTACATTTATAGTAAAATACACCTTCGTTGATTATGTACATGAAATGAATCATTATTTAAAGGAAATTTTTAAAGAATTCATATTCTATTAAAGAATTTTAAGCGATTCTAAGCAACAGTACTGTTCCATAAATAGTATAAACACATGTTGTTAAATTGTTATATCGATAATGCTCCCGTAAGGCGAAACACGTCTCAAGAAAATTAAAAACAAGTAGAAAAATTAAAAGGATTTTATTTCCATACACGTGATTCACTTATCGTTGAAAAATGAGTATATTTTTTTCTTAAAATATGTAACATATTAATCATATACATAAACTTTATATCTGTTTTTATTCTGTAAGTGGCTTGATCAATTTTTAATGAACTCGAAGAAGGCGTATACATACTAGCAAAATAACATCATATGTAAAAAAAATAATTTTTAAGTAAAAATAATTGATTTGGTCAATTTTCGCAGAATGCCCACGGTATATATCAATATTAGGCCAACACACGCGGGTTCCGTTTAACGATCCGCCACCAGTTAACGACGGCAATCAATCACAATGTATGTTGATTGCGCAGAAATTAATATTTTATCACGCGTCGGAAGCGGCGCGACCCTCATCAGAGCCATCCTCTGCTCCCCGCGGAGGCTTTCAAATCTGTTTGGTCATTCACACGATTTTTCCTTCAAAAATTTTGTTTACGAGACGAATAGCTCGACATTTTGTTTACATTATTTATCAAAACGGTATTTGGAAAACATTAATAACCTCGCAGGTTTAATTACGTTCAAGCAACCGTGGCGTGATTATCGATAGTTATGGAGATATGCGACATCTAAGTTAGCATTTTTTTTCAATATTTTTGATTTATTTTTTTGTAAAACGTTGCAAATTCAACGTTCAACCTTTTGCAAAAGATACGTCAGAAATATTGAAAAACAATCCGAACTTTGATATTGCGTAGCTGCGTTACTGAGTCATGGTTGCTTGAATATTTTCGACTAGTTATCAAGGCAGAAATCCACCGGTAATGTTTTTGCTACTAGCTAGGTGACACCATGTATAGATGGCAACGAGGTGATAAAAATAATTTACGCACTGTCCGAATTCCTTGTAATCACAACACTATCGGAGAATCGACCTGTAACAATGTAAGGCGATCTTCAACCTTTGGAAAATATCTACAA